>CACVKS010001358.1:0-10672 GCA_902749335.1 Acanthamoeba triangularis
GCCTCTCTGTCGTCCCTCCCCGGCAAGCCGGCCCATCACTTCCGGTAACCCACCCCACCTCCCCGCCCCGACAAACTCCGTTGCGGTGTTGGGCTAGCGGACTTACCCTCTTGCGCCACAACGTGTGCTGATGTGGCGACCACAGATTTGAACTGTACAATCCCGACGGCTCAGGTACGCGCCTGCAGTTGCGTGTCAGTAATGTAACGCACGAAGAGAGAGAGAGAGAGAGAGCGAGAGCGAGAGAGGGTGGTGGTTGGAGATAAGTAGAACTTACTGGGTGGTGTTTCGCAGCGGCGCCGATGTGCGGGAATGCGCTGCGATGTGCGGCCAAACTGGTGTGGGAGCGACGCGGTCAGCTGTTGCCAGACTGGCTCTGGGCGGCAAAGAACGAAGACGGCAAGAATGATCGAAACGTGCTCTACATCGAGACTCCCGCCGGTACGCACACGCACCACCGCACACGCACACGCACACGCACGCTTACCCTATTTGCTTGCAGGAACAATGGTGGCTCACCTGACTGTCACCGACGGCGGCGCTCACGTCACGGCCATCCGGGTTGACATGGGCAGGCCCAACTTTGCCCGGAGTGCCGTGCCGTGCACTCTGCCCTCCCCCGCCACCGCCTCGCTGCAGAGCAAGGACACGGGCGACCTCCCCGTTCTCGAGGAAGACTACGTCTTCGAGGGGGTCACCTACCAGTTTTCGTCACTGATCGTCGGGGTGCGTACCGTGTATGTGGTCTCTTTCGCTCTTCTCGGCCTAATGGTGGGTTCGGCTCGGCTGGTCGTCAGGTTCCGCATACGGTGGTGTTCGTCGATGACGCCGACAAGGTGCCGCTGTACACGCTCGGGCCGGCCCTCGAGAAGGACCGGTCCATCTTCCCGCAGGGTACCAACGTCGGGTTCGTGCAGGTCCTCCCGTCTAACAAGATCAACTACTGGTACATCAACGCCTCGTCGGTGTGTGTCGTGTTGTGACCTACGTGCCTTCTCGCGATCGTATGCTTACGTTGTTGTGCTGCTTGACGGTGCTTCAGGGCGTGGGAGAGAGGCGTGGGCGAGACCCTGGCGTGTGGCACCGGGGCCTCGGCTGCGGCCGTGGTGGCGACCGTGCTGGGCCGCGTCGACCCCACGAAGCCTGTTCACGCACACCTCACCGGGGGCGACCTCACCCTCCGCGTTGACTTCTCCTCCACCGCAGCTAGTACGTGTCCCCTTTTCCCCGACCGGTCGGTGCCCCTTCACGTGGTCGAGCGCGCCTGCGGTCTCCGCCTCTCACTTCCCAACGTGTTGTGTCTACAGAGGAGGGCAGGGACAGGTACCAGTCCGTAGAGCGGGTGTGGATGGAAGGACCGGCCGACGTCGTCTTCGACGGTGTTGCCCGGGTCACACTGTAAACAAACAAAAACAATAGCGATGAACCTCCTCTACAACGCTCACGCTTGCGACTGCGATTTTCGTCGTTCCTTCCGGTCGTCTTCCACGTTGGTGAAGTCCATCTCCAGGGAGAGTCTGCGCAAACCAGCGGTAGAGCGTGAGGCTTTGAGTTTCGCTCACGACAAAGCGGGTGGATGCTGGGTGGGCGGTACTTACTTCTCAAGTGTCTTGCTGTTGGCGTGCTTCTCTGGTGGCGGGGTGTCTCGTCGGATGTGCGTCCAAAACTCGACCAACGCGGGCAGCATCTCCAGCCAGTAGGCGCGGTCACGCATGACCCGAAAGACCACGCTCCCCTGGGGGAATCGATTCAATATCAGAAGGCCGGCAGCGAGCAGCAAGGTGGCTCGAAAGGGACTTGCTGGTGTGGGCGTACCTTGGTCGTGTAGCTCATGAGATCGCAGTACTCCACGTCCAGGATCTCCATGTAACCCTGCACCTGGGGCATGTGGTAATAAATAGCAGCCATGGTCTGGTGTGGCACCACCCTGGCGGAAAGCAGGCGTTTTGTTGGATGTTAACAGATAGTCGAGCGAAGTAGAGAAGGGCGAGAGCCAGTCGGTACCGACTCATGTCCGGCGCGTAGGGGCACTTCACCTCGAGGATTCCCTCGACCTTACCGGTCTTGGTGTCCACGATCAAGGCGTCGGGTATGCCCACGAGCCACCGATGAGTCTTGTGCCGGTATTGCCTGCAGAGAGAGGAGATGGTATCAGGGGATCAATCGTAGGAGGCGAGACATGGCCAGAAGAACGGTACGTGTGGTTGGGCATGATGCTCTTGTTCAAGCGGAGGGCTGCATAGACTTCGACAGCGGCGCTCTCGTTCTTGATGCCCCAGTTCTTGGCCCTCGTGGCGAACTCGTTGTCCTTCTCCACCTCCCTAGCAGCACGAGGCACGTCAGACAAAAGGCGCTGCGATGGACCAGAGCGGCTCACCAAGCACGAACGAACGACGTTCATGCTTATGTGGGTGGGCGGTGGTGTGCGTGATGTAGTGGTGCGTACTTGCCAGTGAGTTGCTTCCACATCTCCACCCGAGACGTGTAGGGGTGGATGCCCGCAGCGGCCGCAAAGCGGCTTCCGGATAGCTGGGGCTCCCGCGGCGAGATCAAGTCGTACACTGCACCCGATGGGTGTTAATCTGCAGGTCGGGGCTAGGGCAAAGGATGATGGACAAATCGTACGTAATCGCCAGATGCCTAGGAGGATCCCCGTCAGGATGCCAGCCCCGTACACCATGAATTGGAGGGCGCGAGGCAGAGAATGGTTGGGATCGTTCAGGCGAAGGTGCAACCCGATGCCCAAGGCACAGGCAATAAAGATCAGTGCTATCGTCCGCGGTTGCATCTTCAATCTCGCACAAAAATGCAACAAAATCTGGCGCCAACAACGAAAGCGTTCGAGGAAAAGATTGGCACGTAATCTGTTTCGTGCACGAATGGAGGGAGGCAGCACGGCTGTCCGTCTGACCAGCGGGAATGAGTTGTGTACGATTTACTCGAGGCCAGGCAAGACGGGACTCAAGGTCGAACTGCGCCGATTCGATCTTGCCAAGGAAGAATTCATGCCAGCTGGGTCGGTAATCATTAAAGGTGCGTAAAACATCAAAGGAGCGTATGAAGATGCCTCTTGAACGTCACCACAACGGATGCCACAACAGGCAAAAAGGGGTCCACAAAGACGGACCTCGTTGCAGCCGCCTACGTGGAGAACAAAGCCATCATGATGTAAGTAGACCCCTGCATTACTGGCCCAGTGTGCTGTGTGCGTTGCTCACCTACTACAGGCCTTTCGTGTACCTTCTTGCGCGACACTGCTATGACGACAAGGACCCTCTGTGCGCCTTCGGCTTCATCACAACAGGTCTGCACGCCAATGATACCTCCACTTCCTGCTCTATTCTGACTCTGCAACACTCTCTCAGACGACCTTGGCAAAGCCACCTTCATCTGCTTGCGAGAGTTCAGGGACCCTGCACTACAAACGGGAGGTAAGGCGCTTCATGACATCATCGCAAGGAACGCCTCCTCTGGTGTTAACGCACGCAAGTGGTGGTGGCACCGTGCAGGGAGGGTGTGGATTCTTCACGGCCCGGTCGTCGTTGCCGAAGGCTCGCCAGGCAGCCCATTCCTCTTCTTCGGCCGGCTGACGCACACGTTCGAAGGTCTGCCCAAGTTCATCACATCACAAGTGCCCTACCCACCGCGCGCTAGTCTCGTGGCGTGTGGTAGCGTGGTACAGTCTTCCCCCCGGTTGCTGGCCGTTAACCACTAACTCACTTGAGCTCGTTAAGGACCCCACGCTTGGGCTTGACTGCGAGCAGTACGCTCTCTTCGTCGGTCCGACGGAGTTCGATGGCCAGCCCCGCAAGGGAACAACCAACCTCTTGCAATTCCTCAAGAAGGACATGCTGGACGGACTCGCGCTTGACTACTTCGCCGACGGTGGGAGGAAGCTGGTTGAACGCTTCGTCGTTGATGAGGAGCTCGACAACAGTGACCTCGAGGAGGGAGGAGAGGAACCGACCGGTCCCGAGCAGAAAGACCGCGAGCGGTGGGTCATCATGCCCCTCCCGAACGAAGAGACGGCCGAGGACTCTAGCGAACACGACATCGGATCCGAAGCGTCGCCTCTGCCATCGCCGATCCTCATTATGGAGGCCGAAGAGGACCCGCTCCTGAACTCGTTCGACCTCATGGACGAGGAAGGCGGCGAGGCCCTTGGCGCCTCAGTCCACGAGCAAAGCGTCCAGCCGGACAACTTGAGGCGAGACACTCGGCTCAGTTGGATTCCCCACATCTTCGCCAAGCGCGACAATATCGCCGTGGTCGCCTTCGCAGACAGCGACTATGACGAAAGCCTCGATTACGCACACGAGAACGAGATGGACGGACAAGAGGCCCTAAAGCCTTCCATCTTCCTCGGCACAAAGTCGAAAGAGCTTGTGACGATCAGGAACGGCGAAGCAGTCGCTTGTCACAAACTGCCCTCCGTTCCGCTTTCCATGTACGTCCTTTCCCCCTCCCCCCTCCACGGCCCCTACCGCTCGATCTGACGGGGCCTCGACATTATTATTGTCTTTGTTGTTCACACAGAGCTCTTGCGCGGCTCAACAACGACGCGTTTGTTCTGGTCATCAAGTTCGAAGGCAACACGGTCCACATCAGGCATCAAGACGGCACTTTGCTCCACGGTGCCGCCATCCCATCCCAGGCCAGCAGTATGTCAAAGGCCTCTTCAGCTAACCCTTCAATGTGCCCATGAAGAGATCGACGAAGTGGAGGACGTGCTGGTGGGCGACTTCCTCATCGCTGGGAGGGACCAGGTGCTGCTATTCCATCCGGCTAAGCTGCAGAAGAACGGCAAGCCGTCGAAGAAGGACCACTTCACGCTCACGGACCTGCGCACAACCTATGCCTTCCCCAGGAAGAAGGAACAGAGTACGTGACCGCGTGGCCGGCCCTCAACTCTCTCTTTGGCGCTGTGCCCTACGCTCACACCACTCTTTGGGGGGGGGGGCTGTTGGCAGCCAAGGAAGGTGCCTATTCCCAGAGCCTACAGTGGGTGGCCTACTCCCTCCACTGCCGCCTGCAAGAGGGCAGACAGTTCCTGTGCGACGGACGAGAAAGGGTTCGCGATCGATCAACGCGCCTTATCATCCCCATCTGCGCCAGTTCACTCATCTTGCGCTTTGCGTTGTTGATTCTCTCTTTCTTCAGTTCAAGGCCAAGCGGCTCCTCTTCAACCACGCGATGGACGTACTTTTGCGGCTGGCGCGAGAAGAGGGCAGTTGCATGCGGATCGAGTCACCCTACCTGGCAACCATCCACGGAGAGAAGCAGTACGCCGCCGCCACCATCACCACTATCTATCCATCACGGGGCCTGATGCCCTGACAAAGGTGGTGGGCGCCTAAAATCGAACCGAACCCGGACAATAGCTTTGCAGATGATCTGGTCTCGCTCTTCGATGACGATGAACCGGACGATCGGGAGAAGCGGAACACCGACGATGGCGACAGGGAGACAGAAGCTGCGGATTTGCGCGTGGACTCGTTGCTGGCGGCCTATTCCGGCGGTGAATGGATCGTGACGGCCACCATCACCAACACGCACACTACGTAAGCCCCCTCTCACCACATGCGCTCATACGGGCCTGCGCTTTGGCTGACGTGGGATCCGCGTTGGCTACTGCGTGCAGCAGAACGCGGTGGTGCCAAGGCCTGCTGGTGAGCGAGCCTCGGCTTGGGCTGGCCTCGGCGAGCAGCGGAGGCTTCGAAGAGAGGGTCCAGCTGCTTCCGCAGGCGTCCACCACGCTGACGACCCTCGTGAGCGGAAACCTCACCACCGACGCCACGGTGGACGTCTGGGTGCAGGTCTTCACCGACGAGGCCGAGACTCAGCCCGCCAACTACGGCTGTCTTGGGTCGCTGACGCTGCGCGTCCGAGATCAGCTTGTAACTCGTCCTGCTACCGCCACGCCCATTCCATTCGGTACCGCAACACCCCTTTTGTGCCGCACGACACGCACGACACGCACGACACACACACACATGCGGTACTCATAGGCTATGCCGTGTGTGCAGACGATCGAGCGCGAATGTCGGTACTCCTAACGGGCCAGCGGGCTCATGATGGGGTTCCATCCCTCCTGCCAGCCCTTGAAGAAGTACTTCCTGTCTCTGCTTCTGCGTCGTCGTCGTCGCCAGGTACGACATACCACTTCACCTCTCCCCGATATCGCACCGTGCTCAGCATCCCGAGTGACCTTGTACAGATCGACGAAGCTGCAGTCTTCGCTCCACGAACGAGTCCAACCAACCGTTTCGCATCGCCTTGCGTTCGCCTCCCGGCTCGTCGTGGACGTGTGTCGACGTGTCTGCCCCTTCGTCCTCTTCTGTCAGCCGCCTTCTCCCGCTCGTCCTCTCTGTCGTTCCCCAAGGTAACCACCGCACACATCGCACACACCGCACGCAACACCGCACACGCTGGCTAACGCCCACGCCAGGCGTCGATGTTCGAGCAAACGCTCTGGCGGGAGTGAAGCTGCTGTCAGAGCTCGCGCAGTCGCTGAGCGACGAGGTGGCCTCGCTGTCGGCCCTCATCGAAGACGTCCTGGAACGAAACAGGAGCCGACGAAAGATGCTCAAGATCCAGAAGATCACCCGCGAGGAGATCGACACGCAGGCCCAGCTCAAACGACGCTACGTCGAGCAACAGACGCGAAGCGATCAGCTCTTTGCCTTCTTCCTCAAAAGCCCCTACTTCAACTAGCTCTCACTCACCCCCACAGGTCCGCGTCATCTTCTCGTCTTTCCTCTTCTCTCAAACAACAACAGAGGCAACGGAGTTTCGTAACAAACCAAAATTAATTGCAGAGGCCGAGAACTACAAAACGGGGCTGCGCTGAAGAAGAAGGTTTGCTAAGTACTCTAGCCACACTCTGTTCTATTACGACCTCGGTCCAGGATATAGCTCAATTTTTTCGCTAGACAGACAAACGTCGAACCTCGGCGGGACGCAGCGGCCTGGTGCTTTCACCACCGGCCACACCCCAAAGAGGGCAACATTCACTCCTCGTCTCCAACTCAAGGCAAAGAAACTACAATAACAAGAAGAAGAAGAAGGAAGCTGAAGACCAAGCCGAACCAATAGTTTCTGAAGGGCGCTCTAATGACACATGAGGGGTGGTAAACTGACGGTTGCAGGAGGAAGCTTCGGCGAGCACAATGGGCCACGACACCAACGAATGATGGTGATGATGGCCACATACGAACTCGCCGAAGCTTCCTCCTACATGGCGTAGCGTTGCGTCCACTCTCGCGCGGTGGCGTCAAACTTGGCGCGGTCGGTCTTGTAGACGTGGGCCACGTCACTACGGAGCGGGTCGTCGGGGTTGGGTTGGGTCAGCAGCAGCAGGATGGAGAGCAGCATCTTCGACGTGGTCAGCGCGGGACTCCAGTTGGTGCCCAGCGTGTCCAGGCAGATGGAGCCGTTTGCGTTCACGTTGGGATGGTACACTGCACACCACCGACGAGCGCCATCATCATGATGTCAGCATCAAATAGTGAAAGGCGAACCTTGGGCAGTGCGGTGGCGATGATGAGGTACCTTTGGTGACGAAGCGGACCTTGGGCGGCTTGAAGGGGTAGTCCGGCGGGAACTGAATGTCGAGGAAGAAGACGCCGCCTTGGTAGGGCGAGTCGGCCGGACCGAGGATCATGCCTGACCAGTGGAACATGTTGTCCGACACCGGTCCAGCGCTGACGCCCGGCGGCGGGTCCCTGTGCACCTCCCGCAGCTCCATGTTGATTCTCTTCAGGGCCATGGTGATGATGGTGTAGTGAGTGTTGTAGAGTTCGATCGATTTGATGGGGTGAATGTAGCTAGCCTTGAGCAGAGTGCAAGGATAGAGAGTTGGAGACCGTGTGCCTTTATAGGGTTGATATGGGGGTTCATTTCCCAGATTTCCAACATTTTCTCGAGGGGACGTGGCGTGTGGCAGAGCGACGCGTGGCGGAAGGTCAAACAAGGTCCGCCCTGGCGCAGCGGGGAAGGAAACAAAATAGAAAAGACAAAGAAATTAATTTTCTCTTGTTCCGTGGCCCAGCCAATGAAAATTCGGAACTCTTCTTTCTTTTCTTTGGGCAAAGGTGCAACCAAAGCAGTCAGCACGTCGCTTGCACCACCTTGAACGCCAGCATTGTTCCCTTGGTTCACAACACACCACTTGTACGTCCCCTTTTATTTTATTGTGTTGTTAAAAAAATGCATTCCCTTCCTCCTTCTTCCTCCCTAACTTATCTCCCCTTTTGCTCCCTCATCTACCCCTTTTCTTGCTTCACCTCACCTCTTCTTCCTCCCCCTCTTCTTCCCATCTTCTTCGTCCTATTGTCCTTCGTTCTTCCCTATTTTTATCAACACAATTACAATTATAATTGTAAAAATAGTGTTGTGAAGTCCAACTACCCAGACAAACCACACTCCAACCACCTTCAACACCACCAGCAGCTAGTGTCATCATGTCGAGAGGCCGAGCACGAGCGCAGACCGTGGAGCGACTCGAAACCGAACTCGAGCAGCTCATGGCCCACCTCCAAACCTCGCCCTCTGGCGCCGCTCATTCAGCTGACGGCGACGCGGTCTACCACGACCACGACCACCACCCGAGCGGCGGCGTTGGGAGCGAGCAGGACCTGGACGCGCTGCTGGCGCGGCTGGGCGAGGAGGAGCAGCAGATCCGGGACGACATCAAGCGCATGCGCGACGCCTACGCCCGCTCGCTCCGCCGCGGCTACGTCGCCACCAAAGGCGGAGGCACCACCGCCAAGCCCTGCACCACTGCCACCTCATCCGCCACCTTAACCTCGCCCRCCRCTGCCGCCGCCTTCACCCAGCCGCCRCCGGGCGTGGAGGGAGAMGAGGCGSASGAGGCGCACGAGGCSCTCAAGGAGGCCGAGCGCAAGGTGACSGTGCTGCGGCGGCGGGCCGARGAGGTGCGCCGCAGCATCCGATCGCAGCAGGGCTCCCAGATCGGCGGCGGCGGCGGCTTCGGGGTCCACGGCCCCAGCGTGCGGCGCAAGCGCGACMCCGCCRCAGTGATYGGCGAGCGGCGCGGSGASCAGRCCCAGGCCCAGGCTCCGGTCCAGAGCAGCGACGCCGGCGKCGAGGGCGGCGACGGTGGTGGAGAGCTGCGGGAGCTGGAGCGGGAGCTGGAGCGGATGGAGGAGAAGGAGCGGGCGAGGCGGCGACGCGAGGCGGAGGGGCGGGCGCGGGTGACGCTCGAGATGGCGCGGCTGCTGCTGCGCGACGAGGCGGCCAAGCGGGACGACGCGGAGCGGCAGAGGGAGGAGGCCGAGCGGCGCGAGGCCGAGCGGGGCATGGCCGAGATGCGCGATCGGATCGAGCGCATGCGCATCATGGCCCAGGCCGTCAAGCCCCGCCACACCCCGCCGCCGCCGCCGGCTACGACGACGTCACAGCCGACCACTACGGCGACTACAAAGCACACGACGATGACGTCGTCGCCGCTCACGCCGCCGTCGCACCTGCCGCCACTGTCGCCGGTGCCGGCGGCGGCGTTGATGATGGCGGCACGGGGTCCGCCCCAGCTGCCGCCGCTCACGCCCGGGGCCTCGCCCACCGCCACCCACGCTGAGCCACTGCCGCCAGYGGCGACACAGCAACCGCGCCAGTTCTACTACACGACGACGGCCCCGRCGGGGAGTCGGCCGGTGCCMSCCTTGCCCACGCCCAGCGCCGSRCCGGGCCTCGCCCCGCGCCCCAGCTTTTCGCCCCGCGGGACTGTATTGACGACGGRYGGAGCYGGCAGCGGCGGKCGAGGGTCGACCATGGAGGACGACTCGGAGCTMAACTCGATGATGGCGGACATGCTCACGCACCTGAAGGCCACCAGCCCGCAGACCGACGTCAAGGACATCTCGCCCCCGGTCGCGCGGGCGGGCAGCGGCTCGGGMGTCGCTCCGCCCCCGGTGCCGCCCAAGAAGCTGACCAGCGCCGGCGTCGCGTCGCCGCCTCGKGCCTCGGCCGACCCGAGGGSGTGCGGGCGCTGCGGAAAGGCCGTCGATGARTACGGCGGCGGCGTGGTSCAGGCCATGGACCGCCGGTGGCACCCCGCCTGCTTCGTCTGCCACGCCTGCAGGTACTCTCCTCCCCCCAATTTCCTCCACTCGCTCCATTCCCCTTTCCACTCACCCCCCTTGGYGGCCAGCGGGGAGCTGATGGGCCASCGKGGMGGTGCRTTCTACCCACGAAACGGYCAGCCCCACTGCACCGCCTGCTACCGACGGGTGTGCGGCCAGTAGGCKTCTTTCTTCGTGTTGCCGTTGTTGTAGTGGACGATGAMGATGAMGATGATGATTGCTGTAATCGTTGGCTTCGTTGGTTGGTTTATGGYTGGTGYTCGGCGGCAAACAGATGGGAGAGCACGCCACCGGCGGTGCTCAGGCTGGTGCTGCCGATCAACACCTCGTATKGGTCGTCGCCCTCCTCGTCCCCCACGCTGTCGGCGACCTGCTGGAGGGCCTCCTGGATCTCGGCGCASGTGATGCCCCCGATCACGAAGATGACGATGGTCTTGTTGTCGCTGGGCCTCGGCTTGGCCTTGGCCTTGCTCCGCCCGAACCCGAATCGACCCAGCCTGTCGTGCGTGCGGTGCGTGTGCGGTCACGTGTGCGGTCGCGCGTGTGCGGTCGAGCGCGGGCGGTGAGAG
>CACVKS010001359.1:0-10667 GCA_902749335.1 Acanthamoeba triangularis
GCACGGACGGGTCCTTCAGCAGGATGTCCCTGGCCATGATCAATCGCGGCAGACTCTCTGCCACGAAGTGGTAGTAGTTGTCCTGGTAGGGCTGCGCGCCATGGGTTCATTCGTTCACGATGTGAGCGACAAACAAAGAGAGCAGTGGGGGAAGGAGAGACGGGTGGTCATGAGAGTGAGTACCTGAAGGATGGTGACCAGCTTGTCGACGCAGACCACAGAGAGGGGTCTGTGGCCGCCTATACCGTGATGATCAGGACCCAGGGGCATCGGGAGTTCACCTTCACCTCCGGCGTGCCTCTTGGCAGCATCGCTGGCCAGCTGAGCGGGGTCGGTGAGCTGCTCTGCGGCGGCCGCCAGGTCCGCCTCCTCCTTTCTCTGCCAGTGGGGCTCGTGCCACTTGCGATTGCCCTGGGTCGGATAGGCCCACGAGCTGTCGAACACCAAGCCTGCGACGAAACCACACCACGCGCACATGCGATAGACAGAAAGCAGCGGCATGTTGGAGAGAGCGGGGTGAGTTTCGCAGCAGCAAAGCAGCTAAGCCTAGCGGGAGAGCTCACCGTCGTAGTCGACGTAGGCGTTGTTAAGAGCTACCACGAATGGGCCGCCCTCGAGCACAAAGTCGTTGCAGTGCGCACTGTCCAGTTCGTCCGCATACGCGTCAGTCTCGGTATCCGCAAACGCGTAGAGAGGAGAGGTGCAAATGACACGCACGCACGCACCCTGTACACTTGGCGGGCGGAACGAAGTTCTGTTCGTGGTTGAAGGTCTCTTCAGCCTGGTCGAGGAATGCGATGTCCAGCATCTTGGGAAGAGGCCGCTCAAAGGAAGCCCACTTGCCCTGCCCTCCCGCACCTGGTACCGGGGTACGAGATGAGAATACAGTACGGTAACGACCAGGACGCCAGGCAGCAGTTCCAGCTACGAACCATAGATGGAGGAGGGCATCTTGCGCCTCATGCCAACTGGAGCGCTCCCCCACGTTCCTTACCCATTCGCCAATCTGGGGCAGCTCCCCATGCTCGCCACATTCTTGATGCACCTGGGCCCCTTGCGCGAGGGCCACCACCACCTGCACAACGAACGAGCATGTTAGGACCCTAACCGCACAATCCACCTCCCCGTTTCGGATTTGATGAACTCTACATCTGATGCATTCGTGTAGAGGTAAGAGGTAAAGTGCCCAAGAGCCCAAGACAGGAAGTTGACACGAGGAGACGGTACCAACAATGCAAGTACAACTATACAACGCGAGACCATGCCACGCATCAACTGGAAGTTATTTGTTTCGTCTTTCTCCCTCCTTGCTCTATGGAATATAATATATGATAAAAAAATAAGCGCGAGCGACAAGAAAGGGCGAAGGAAGGAGTGGTGGAGCAAAGAAACCTCGAAGGAAAGGGAAGTGGTGGTGGTTGCCACGCTGCTCCTGTGCACAGCAGGCTCTTGGAGACTTTATGGATATTTTCTATATTTATTGATTTAAAGTGATGATTTTCTGAACGAGATCAAATTGATTTCGCATCAACTGCGCTGCGGTTGGCCCGGTTTTTCCAAATAAGGTTTGGAATGTCGGCTCACTGCTGTCTGCCCAGGGACCATCCCCTTCCGTTCGAACGGAAGAGGTACACGGGAAGGAGGAGAGGAGAGGAGCCAAGACGGATTAACTTCTCTGGGCAGGCAAGCATGGCGCTGAACGAGGCGATCACAGTCCTCCCCTCACAGGGTGTGGAGGACATGATCACCCTCAACAACCTTTCTGAGGATCTTCTTCTCGACAACATCAGGAGGAGATACAATCACGATCTCATCTACGTACGCATCGATTTATCCATCATATATATTCTTTGTTTTCGGTTCTTCAGATCTTCGCCTCCGGAGACGCTGCACTGAGGTTGCCCTCCCACTCCCATCCTAATTTCTTCTACCTGGCCCCCTGCAACACAGACCTACACGGGCAGCATCTTGGTGTCCGTCAATCCGTTCCAAAGATTGCCCATCTACACTTCTGCCATCGTCAAGCAGTACATCGGCCAACACCTGGGGGCGCTCCCGCCCCACATCTTCGCCATCGCCAACCACACCTACACCAATCTCCTCGCCCACAACCGCAACCAGTCCTGTATTATCAGGTATTGCCCTCCCCCAGCCCGTTCTATCACAATCTTTTCTTCTTGTCTTCCTCATCAGCGCCTCTACGTTTGTTGTTTTGCTTGTTTTGATTTTTGATATGATCTGAAAAAAGGGCTAACGAACCGTAAACTCTGCACAGCGGAGAGTCGGGTGCCGGAAAGACGGAGGCGACGAAGCTCATGCTGCAGTTCCTGGCGCAGCGCACGAACAAGCATTCGGTGGTGGAGACCAAGATCCTGCAGACCAACCCTGTACTCGAAGCCTTTGGTAATGCCGCCACCGTCCGAAACAACAACTCGTCTCGCTTCGTACGTCCGTCAGCTCCCCCGCACGCACGCGCACGGAGCCTTTTCTCACGCAGCGTTCAGGGTAAGTTCATGGAGGTGCACTTCACGGAGGACGGCTCCACGATCATGGGAGCCCGCCTTCAGAACTGTACGTGGCGCAGCACATATCCGATCCTCGCCCCGCGTCAGGCCCCGGGGAGTAGTCTTGGTGATCTGACTGGTGCATTTGACATCAAATTGTCCACCAACACACACAGACCTGCTGGAGAAATCGAGGATCGTATTCCAGACCGAGGGCGAGAGGAACTATCACGTCTTCTACATGATGCTGGCCGGTACTTCGCCCGAAGAGAAAGGTACGGCAGACGTTTCGTCGCCTGCGGTTGCCACGCGTGCGTCGTGGGCCGTGGTTGCCTTTGTGTGCCGTTTCGTAGGATGCCCGACTCTCCGATTCACGTTCTCTCCGCCCAAATGAACAGAGAGGTACCAGCTGGGCAGTCCCCACGACTTCTTCTACACCAACCAGAGCTCCGTCATGACCCTCCCAGAAGTCGACGATGGCGACGACTGGCAGCGCATGAAGGTACATACATCCGATTGCTCCCCCCCCCGCAGCATAACGTGATTGTGCCAGAGCCATCCGGCTGATCACCTGCCAATGGCATGCACTGCTTGTTGGTAGGCTGCCATGAGCTTGCTGGGCCTGGACGCGAACATGCAAGACCAAATCTTCTCCGTGCTCGCTGCCATCCTCCACCTCGGCAACATTCGATTCAAGGACGGCTCGCCTCTCAGCTTTACCGACCCTCAACGTTCGTCTCCTCCCCTTCATCACACGGACGTGGTGCTGTGTCTGGTGTGCTGTAGATTGGAGCGACTGACCTCGCAGTGTGGTGTCATTTGGCGATTGATTGATCGATTGGTCAACACATCAGGCATCGACGTGATCGCCTCGCTCCTGCAGATGGACTCCAAGGCGCTTCAGAACGCTCTGCGCATTAAGACCTTGAGCATGGGCAACAAGGGCGAAGAGGTCAAGAAGCCGCTCACCATCCCCGAGGTGCGTTATTCCAGCCGTCTCCGACTTCAGCAAAGTGCGCACTTCCTCCGAGTAATTTACATGGTTCGTTCGAATCGACCGAGCGCAGGCGGAGGACGTCCGCGACGCCTTCTCGAAGATGCTCTACAGCCGCATGTTCAGCTGGCTCGTCGAGCGGATGAACGTCGCCATTGCCGGCTCAGTGAATTCATCCAAGGATTCGAAGTTCATTGGCATTCTGGACATCTTTGGTTTCGAAAACTTTGCGGTGCGTGCCCCCTCCGCACCACTGCTGATTGTACAGGGGGCGACCCCATGCGCGCTGACATGATATATATATATATCATATGTTGGGTCGTCCAGGTGAACAGCTTCGAGCAGATGTGTATCAACTTTGCCAACGAGAAGCTCCAGCAGTTCTTCAACGAGCACATCTTCAAGCTGGAGCAGGCTGAGTACACGGCGGAGGGAATTGACTGGACCACCATCGCCTTCAACGATAACCAGGAATGCCTCGATCTCATTGAATCGGTGCATACTCGCGCATGCTTTCGCATTTTTTTAAAATGTGGATCAAACCCCTGATCTTGCTGGTACTCCATTCTCATGTTGCACAGAGACCGCTCGGCATCCTGTCGCTCTTGGACGAGGAGACGCGCTTCCCCAAGGCCACCGACCAGACGCTCCTCCTCAAGATCCAGACCAACCACAGAAAGCACAAGCACTTCGAGGACACCCGCAGGACCCCCAACAGCTTCGGCATCAAGCACTACGCCGGCGACGTACCACCTTTCCGCCTCATTACCCTCTCAAAACAAGTTTCGTCAATACTGATGATGTTCATATTCTGTCATCAGGTGTGCTACACGCTCAAGGGATTCTTGGAGAAGAACCGCGACACGGTCAACAACGATCTGATGGCGGCTCTGAACACCACCAAGCTGTCCCTTGTCCGGGAGCTGTTCCGAGAGGCACTTGTCTCCACACTACCCTTCCGGACATGATTGGTCGATTTTTATGCTATGCTGATAATCCCCCCCCCCCCGATTGAATCTTTCCTTGCAGCCTCCCGCCGACCCGCGCGGTGGACCGGCCAAGCGGGTGGTAGCCACTGTCGGCGGTAACTTCAAGGTACCACCTCATCTCCTTCATCGCCCAACGGCAATGAAGAATAAACTCACCTCTTCTGGTCCCCTCTTCCAGGCGCAATTGGACCAGCTCGTGACCACGCTCAGGAATACAGAGCCGCACTACGTCCGCTGCATCAAGCCCAACACCGCCAAGGCGCCCCGCACCTTTGATGGCGACATGGTTGCTGCCCAGCTCCGCTACGCCGGTATGATGGAAACGATCCGCATCCGTCAGGTCGGCTTCCCGATCCGCTACCTCTTCGAGGACTTCTACAAGCGCTACAGCTGCCTCGTATCCGGCACCAGGCTCCCCGCCAGCCAATGGAGGTAACCGCATATCCTGCACGCACGCACGCACGCACGCACGCACGCACGCACGCACGCACGCACGCACGCACACGACACTATTAACCCAACAAATGATCCGCGCGCGGCGCCCAGGGAGGCGAGCGAGCAAATTGTCAAGAAGTACCTCCCCGAGGCCGCCGTCGGTAAGACCAAGGTCTTCCTCAAGGAGAAGCACGTACGTGCCCTCCCTCCACACTGGCTTTTACTGCGGCCTGAGCTGTCAGTAATCATGCAACCTGTGCTGTGTGTCCGTGCTTCGCCAACCACCAGTTGGCGATTCTCGACACAGCCAAGGCGACGGCCTTGCGCCGCTACGCAGTGTCCATTCAGACCTGGTGGCGCGGCCGCATGTACCGCACCCGATTCCTGGCCCAGAGGAGGGCGGCCGTCAAGCTCCAGGCCGCCGTGCGTGGATACCAGAAGCGCAAGAGGTTCGTCCAGCTGCGACGCGCTGCGCTCCTCTGCCAGTCCCTCGAGAGGAGCCGAGTCCGTCGCACCCGCTATCTGCGCATGAAACGCGCGGCCATCGTCTTGCAGGTTCGTTTCTGCTCTCGTCATCTTCTTCCTCACCATTAGTCCTCACTCTTCTTGCCTTTTCGCTGTTTGCCCTTCGCTTGTCGTTCTTCCCCTTGAGCTGACTGGTATCTTTGGCGTCGTGTTCCATTTAGAAACACACCCGCCGCTGGAAGGCCAAGAAGGTGCTCAAGAAGCTGAAGGCCAAGAAGCAGCGCATGCTGGCCATCCAGATGGCCAAGAACGAGGAGGAGCGTCGGCGCCTCGAACAGGAGGAGCTCCGGGTCCAGGCGCAGGAGGCCGAGGCCGAGCGCCTCGAGATCGAGGCTGCCGAACGTCGCCGGCTCCTGCGGGAGTGCCAGGACGAGGAAGAGCGCCAAAAGATCGCCGCCCTCGTGCAAGAAGAGGTTCTATACCTCACTCGACACACATGATACACCACACACACGACACCTCACCGCGATCTTAGACACCCACCCACAACACAAACACACTCACGCCACAACCCACACACCATCCCCAAACCTGGCGTTGCATGGTGGTGGCCCTCTCCGCGTGCTGACGTGAGATCGCTGCTTTTGCTTTTGTTCCCCGAAGGAATTCGGTGCGGAGGGGGCCGGGCAACTGAGCAATATCAGAGGAGGGCTCGATGACGCCGGTACGCCGCGAACGACGGCCCAACAGACAGCGCCAGTGCAGGTGGCTGACTATGACATTGGCTTTTGTGAATCTGGGCAGACTCGCGCAACAGCGTGCTCTCTCAGGCCCGCGCCAGGGCGCCCTCGTTCGGCTCGGCGACCGGAGCGCAGGCCATCAGGAAACGCGGCCCGTCCTTCCGCGTTGCCTCCCCCTGTACGTGGTTACTTCAGCTTTTTCCATTAGAATTTTCTATTAGAATTGTGCTTTTTAAATTGGATATCACCTCACTCCCGCGAACTCGTCTTTCCAATGCAGCTGAGAGCCTCAAGCAGGCCACGCTGGGTCGCCGCGCCGCTCGCGACGTTCAGCGGGGAGTGCTTGGCATGCAGTTCGAGTACGTGCGCCCACCACCCACCACCCAGACAGCACACCCGTCCCAAGGCCTCGGACTTGTCAGTCTGACTTCGGCCCCGGATGAGCCAGGTTCAAGGAGCTGCCGGTGCTGCAGATGACAGAAGAGGAGATCCCCTCGTACAGCCTGTTCCAGTACGCGTCGGTTCACTTTGAGCCGCCCAAGAAGAAGACCCTCACCATGCGGAAGACCAATACCATCACCAGCCTCATCACCTGCAGCGCCGTACTTATTCACCTCGCCCCTGCTGTTTCCCCCTCCTGCCCGCCCCCGACCACATACGCGTTGCTCACGTACGGCGTTGCCTTGCGAACCCGTATCACCTGTTCCTTTCGTGCAGAAACCGCTGTCGGGGAATTTGACGAAAGAAGCCGCCCCGGTGGCCAAAGAGGCGGTGGACCTCTCCAAGAAGATCCTTTCGTACATGTGCCTTGAGGAGCCCAGCATCTGCAGCTACCTCATTCGCAGGGTACGCCACTCCACACCACTTTCCCCCCCGAGTCGCGACACATCCTATTGGCCCAGATACACATACCTGCATACCTGCATATTGACCACCAACCATGGCAACAACTACACGTGCACATCAGGCCCTGACGTTGCCTAAACTCCGAGACGAGTTGTTCTGCCAGCTGATGCGCATGACCGAGAACAATCCCTCCATGTACGTGTAGTCGCAAGTTCCGGCGCGGCTGTTGTTAACTCGTCTTTCTTTCCCCACACTGAATGGGCGCGCGGTACGGTTCCTCGAGCAGTGAGGCCACGATCCGTATCTGGAAGCTGATTGCCGCCTGCTGCTGCTGCTTCCTACCGTCCGACCAGTTGAAGCAGACCCTCTTCGCCTTCCTCCTCCAGAATGCCAGCGACAAGCAAGCCGGCGGCGTGAAAGCCGACCCGGCCAAGGCCAAGAAGAGGTAGGGTTCTTCTCTCGCCTTGTCTTCTTCTGTTCTTGTGTCTTTGGAGCTGACGTAGTGGTGGTCTGCCGCCGCAGGCAGCAAGCTCCGACGACGCTCTCAAACGACAACATCGGCCGATTGGCCACGTTTAGCATGCGCAGTCTCCGGCGGACCTATCAGAATGGAGTCCGTCAGATGCCGCCCTCTGATGAGGAAGTCATTGCAATCACCGTACAGCTCCCCGTCGCCCCCATCGTGCATCACGACAACGTGGGTCGACCTGTCTGTCAATGAAACTCACCCCCAATATTGCCGATAACCACAGAGCCTCCGTAAGCTGGTGGTCCCCTTCTGGACCTTGGATTCCCAGTCATGTGACATCCAGTTCGACTCGGCTACCACCGGTACGCCGCAGCGATGGATTCATTGATTCATTGATTCATTGATTGGACTCTCGAACTGACCGATTACACAACGGCGTAGTCGCCGAGGCCACGTACGAGTTCATGCAGAAGAAGGGACTCAGATATGCGCGCGGGTGGGACCTCTTCATCGTTTACAACGATCAACTCCTCAAGACCCTCCCCAAGGAGGAGCGACTGGCCGGTACGCCACACACTCCTACTTCCCCCACTACCCCTTCCACTCCGACCACCAACCACCAACCACCTCCAATAACCTTGCGTTGCACCGCACGTACAGACACGCTGTCGAGATACGAGGAGATCAAGAAGACAATGCTCAAGCACAAGGGCATCGAGGTGGCCAGTCAGTTCATCTTCAAGAAGCACATCTTCCTCGACGGCGAGCGCGATATCGTCGATGATGTGGAGGCCAACCTCCTCTGCTTCCAGGCCCACCACGACATCATCACCGGCACCATGCCCGTGACCGTGGACGAGGCCTGCTACTTCGCCGCCGCGCAGCTGCAGTTCGAGCTCGGCGACTACGGCCCCTTCAAGGACATCTCCCAGTTTTTGTACTCTCTTCCGACACTCACTACACGACACAACACACACATACACACTACACACACACACACACACACACACACACACACACACACACACGACACACACGATGCTGACTGTAATGCGTGTTGTTTGCGGTCAGCCCGCGGATCCTGCCGTCCTACTTGATCAACGCGCAGACCACAGCTGCCTGGGACGAACAGATCAGGAACGCGCAGCAGGCCCTGATGGGCAAATCGGCCGAGGCGTGCAAGAAGCTCTACCTGGACATGGCCATCTCTCTTCCCTTCTACGGCTTCACCTTCTTCTCGGTCAAGGTTCGTGCGCATTACTCTTAAGTCCTTGGATTCCAGCCAGCTGCCTAATGCTTTCTCTTCCTCTTCCTCTTTCTCTTCTGTGTTTGATCCTTCAGTGCCCACCCGACACCCAAGTCCTGGGCATCAACCTGCCCGCTGAGCTCGATCTCCTGATCTCGCGCTCCCGGATGGTCCTCTACGATCCCAAGATCAGGGTACCACCTGCCAACAACTCAACCCAAGTCGCTTGGTCCAACAATGCTGGCACACAAAACAAACAGAAACAATTGTGCGAGTTCCCGCTGACGGACATAGTCGAGTGGAGCTGGTCCCCCGGCGATGTGCTCCTCACGGTCTACGATATTGGCAGGCAGTACAAGGACCTCGTCTTCCGTTCTTCTGTGGTAATGCCCCCTCCCTCCCTCACAAACCAGGACCCCACCAGTTAGCGGATCCAATTACTGTGCATTTTTCCTTTCCTTCTTATCGTGGCACTTTTCTCGTCGTTTGACGCGGCGCAGCCCGAAGACGTGGTCGAGGCCATCAGGACCTACGTGCGCGCTCGCAAGGAGACCTCCACGATCGCCGTCGCMATCASTGACTACGAGGTTCGTTTTCGTTTGGCCCGCGAGTCAGTCCGTGRCTTACTYACTTCCCCCCCCCCCGCTGCACCGTGCTGTGATGCAGGTGAACGATCAACTGCTGCTCAGCTTCAAGAAGAACCAGCGCATCCACCTCAAGGAGCGCTACGCCGACGGCTGGTGCTATGGTGAAATCAACGGACGGTACCCACGCACTACACGACGCGCATGACACACAACAGCAACACGACCTGTGTGCTTACGACTTGGTGGTTGTTGGTGCACTGGCACACAGCGAGGGCATGTTCCCCATGTCGGCCATCCGCATTCTCGTTGACGACCGCGACATGCCGGCCCCGAGGGAAGACGTCGATGACAAGCCCAGCACGCAGGCCTCCGTCCCGTCCCTCTCTGGAAACTCGCGCAGGTGCCCACCCACACCAAACCATACCAATCCTCATGATAGAATTTGGCCGTCAGTCTAACAAAGCCAACAACGTGGTGCTTCTTCTGGCGTCCGTGCGCGCTCTCTCTCTCTCTCTCGTTGTTGTTGTTGTGCTCGCCACCAACAGAAAGTACTCGCTGGTCCAAGCTGGCGGCGAGTATACGCTCCGCCGCTGGGCCAACTCCAACCTCGCCAAGGTACGCGAGCTGCAGCAGCTTCTTCTGGTGTTGGTGGGTGAGTGGTGAGGTGGCAGGTGTCACATGGACTAATGAGTTCGTCATGCGCTGCCCCTACCTATGAGCAGAAACCCAACAAGGGCGTGATGGCCACGCTGAAGAGGCCGACCGCGACATCGTTCCAATTCTCGCCCGTACGAGACCGCCCCTTATTCTTTTCTTGATGGGCTGGTTACGCTTCAGGGCCTCCTACACTGACGTGTGTTGCGCGCACGCACACGCTCTCTCTTCTCTCTCACACACACATCAGAGCCCCATCCAAGTGCCTCTGCTGCACAACTTGCCTGAGGGGCAGCACATGGTCGCCGTGGCCATCTTCAAGAGTACGCACTCCGCACGGCCCCCTCCGCGCACGCACGCAATACTTAACCGATGTGATCCTCCCGCTCGCGCATGCAGACCTGATGCGCTACATGGGCGATCTSCCGCAAGGCGGAATCGACAAGTCCAAGCTCCTGCGCGAGTGCGTTCCTCCCCCGCCGCCCGAATCCCAATGGAACACGTTGCTCCATTTTTGTGTGGTCTAAGCATCACAATCTTCCTCCTCCTCCCCCTCCTCCTCTGGGTCTCCTTCGCGTCTTGCTTTCTTCTTCTTCTTCTTCTTCTTCAGCATCATGGCCGCTGGCATCCAGTTCCCCGAGCTCCGGGACGAGATCTAYGCGCAGGTCATTAAGCAGATCACCAACAACCCCTCCCCGTACGGAGTCACTCTCCACCCTCTTCATTCCCGCCCCGCCC
>CACVKS010001360.1:0-10660 GCA_902749335.1 Acanthamoeba triangularis
GCATTAGGGGGTGGGTTGAGGGGAGGGGGTGCCTTGCGCCAAATCCAACTGCAGTGGGCGGCAGAGCCAGCCTGCTGGACGGGGGTCAACATGGCGCGCCACGAGAGGCACACGGCCTCGCACCTGGAGAGCGAGCACGGATCGAGCCAGCGAAACACGCGCGCCACCACCTCGCTGGGCAGGTGCGCCAGGTGGCCTCCGTCCATCTTCGAACTTCGGTTGGGGGGAAAATAAGACCTTGTCTTGAATTATTATCTTTTTGAGCCTGGCGTTTGCTGCGCGTCCTCTCAGCCAGAAGGGACGTTGATGTCGCGGAGCCAGTCTTGGAACAGGGCAAATGGTTCGAGTCTGCTCATGACCCAGTATGGGCCTCGAGTGTCTGGCCTCTGATGGGAAAGAAAAGAAGCATGCACCGCGTCAGAGCTCTTAACAACAGAGACTACGGAGGTGGACGGTCAATAAACGGTTGTCGCTCTTGAAAGTTGTAGTGCGTACAGGACGACAGGCAGCACACGGACAACAGGACGGCCGCCTGCACGCGCAGATCGGTGCCTGGTATGTGGAGCGAGAAGTTAAAGGTGCGTGCAAACTCGTCGAAGAAGCCAGGTCCAGCCTTTTGGTCGCTGATGCACTTTGACGGCGATCGGGAGCCGGTCGGCAGTTCAAAGTGCCCATAGAACATGTTGGTCCGATAGTTGGGCAAAGAGAACCTGGTGCGCCATCACTCAACAATCAGAGCTCTGGACTGAAGAGCCCCTGACTGTGCTTTCGTACCTGCACTGGAGCGCAGCCGTAGAGGCAGCGACACGGATCGAGAACTTCACTCGTCTGTGCACCTGTCGCAGGCAGCAAGTGATCTGAAGCTGCCCCTTCTCGTCAGGCACTCGCAGCCTGACGGAACCCTCGCCCTGATATCTCTCTGTCCCCGACCTCCACCTCACAAGACGGCTCACCCCTTTATCATGTCTGATGCAGCCATGTATAACCACCAGTTCAGTGCTGGCGTTTTGTGGAAAGGCGAACGCAGTTGGTAGACGCCATGCACCTTTCTCTGGCGAAATGAATGGAAGGAGCGTTACGACGTCCTTGAGCTCCACCCAGTCGAGTTCGTGGCACACCACATAGGCTTGAGGTAGCTCAAGAAGAAGACGCCACCTTCTCACTGGAAATCGCAACTGTAAACGATGAGTGTGATCATACACAGCATCAGAGGGGAAGGCCTATTCTCCAGCGAAGCTTAAGTGTACCAAGGTGTTTGAGCTTGCGCTGGAGGTCCACCGGAATATATCTCCCTGGAGCAAATAGGGCATCGACCTCTGGATACGCCATGTTGAAAGGCGGTACCATCGTGCACATATCAGGAGACGAGTTGGCCTCAGTCAAATCATCGTTGTCATTGTCATCGCCCAGGCACCAAAACCAAAGCATAAAGAAAAAGGATCCACCCCTACACAAGTTAGACCACCTCAATCACCAGGGGTGTTGGGTTAGTCACGGGCAACAGCAGGGCAAGTAGCTGCAGAAGCAAATGGCTAGGTGGTCTAACTTGTGTAGGGGCGGATCCTTTTTCTTTATGCTTTGTCTTTATTTTCTTTGGCTCCGTGGCTGCAGCTGCGCAACCCCTCACGTCCTGACTTACTTGCGGCCACGACCGCGGCCGCCGCGTGAGCCGCCACGGCCGCGAGAGCCTCCAGCGCGGCCTCTGGCGCCTCCTCGGCCGCCTCGGCTGGTGCCGCCACCACGGGCCATCTTCGCACTTCGCCCTCCTCGGCCGCCGCCAATGTTGAAGGGCCTCTTCCTCTTCTTCGATGTGCTGGTCATCGTCTCGTCCTCGTAGTAGTCGCCGTCCCTGGGCGGAGGCGGAATGGATGATGAGCGTCAATGAGCGCCGTCGCCGGGGCGGGGATAAGAGGGACAGCAGCAATTGAAGACGTACTTGGAGGCAAAGTTGAAGTCGCCCGCGTCTTCCTCTTCTCCGCTAGCGCTGTCGTTCATGTCGAAGATGTCGCCCTCGTCCTCGTCTTCGTCGCTCGCCGCCTTCTTCTTGCCTGCATAGCATGTGTGTGTGTGTTGTGGATGAGAGAGTGCAAGTGGTGCGAAGCAGCAGCGCTGGAACGCACCCTTGGCGCCCTTCTTGCCCTTCTTGATGCGGGCCTCCCACTCCTTCTGCTTGGCGCTGACCTCCTCGCCGCCCGCGCCATCCAGGATGTGGGCGAACTCGTCCAGCGACGCAAAGTCGCCGCTGGCTTCGGCCTCTTCCTCTGCAAAGTCGCCCTGGTGTTGTGTGCGCTGTGGTGAGCCCATGGCCATTCTCACACAAACCGGGAGCTGGAGGGTGCGTGTACGTTCTCTTCGGCTTCGAGCTCTTGCATGAGCAGGTGCTCGTAGAACTCGTCGTTCTCTTCGTTGTCGAGCGGCAGGTCCTCGCGGACTTCTTCCTCATCCTCGCTCAAGGCCATGTCGTTGTAGTCGTACTCGCCTGTCATGTGACGTTAGTACGTTTGTGCTTACGCGTTCGCCCAGAGCACCCACCAAACCAACCACCCAGAGAGAGAGAGAGAGAAGTCTAGTCTTACCAGTTTCCCTGTCGATCTCACCAGCAAACTCCAGATCGTCCTCGCCCTTCTTCTTCTTCTTGTCCGTGGTCTCCTCCTCGCCGCTGAGTTTGGCCAGCATCTTCTTCTGCGAGAAGAACTTGTAGAAGAACTGCTCCTCGTCGCGCACTCTCTCCCTGAATGATGACGCACGATGGCAGCCACGTTCAGCTACTGGTGGGGTTGTTTTATAGAGATGGCAAGCAAAGCGCAAAGAAAACGCACTGGTGCTGCAGGAACTGCGGCCTGTTGACGGGCTCCTTGTTGACCCAGTGCGGCACGCTGAGCGGCTGCATGAGCGAGCCTGCACGTGAAAGAAAGGGGAGGGGGTGTCAGTTTCTCCCTTCAGTTAACCCTTGAAAGATAGTTGTGGTGGTTGGGGGGGGGGGCACGCACCGCCCTTCTCGCGCTCCTTCTGCTTGGGGTTTCGGAAGGAGAAGCGGTCGAGGAAGGCCGTCAGCGTGAAGTCCTGCAGCGGGTTGCCCTGGTAGAAGATGGGCGTTCCCTCGAGCAGCATCCCAGACCACTGTGTGCCCCATGGCGGAGTTGGCGCCGAGCACACGCGTGGCAGTGAGCTATATATATTTATCGTACCACGCATCACAATCACGACAAAGAGACCGAGTGTGCGCTTCAGGCACACGCACAGTACCTTGGAGACAGAAGGGTGGAAGTGCTTTTGCAGCTCGACGAGCTCCCACGTGCAGCTCTTATCGGCGTTCGCGTACTCGGGCTCCCTCTACACGGTTGAATGGGTGAGTGACCCCAGGGTGAATGGGTGAGAGAGTGTCTCGCCTGTCCCACGAGGAGGGGGGGGCCTACCTTGAGGGGGTCGTAGAAAGCCTGCCACGCGCCGTCCTGCTTCTTCTCTGCCTCGGGTTCCTTTTCCTTGTTCTCGCTCGTGTTGCCGTTACCGCTTTCTCCTTCGTCTTCGTCGCCACCGCCGAGCATATCGTCTCCTTCGTCTTCGTCCTCGTTCTTGCTCTTGTTTCCCTCATCCTTGCTGGTCTCCATCTCCGCACTGCCCGCGGCCTTGTCCGTGTTCTCCGCGTTCTCCTCCTCCTGCCCGTCACCGGCGAGGGAAGTCTTGGTGACCTCGTGATTCTCCTTGATCATCGACTTGAGTCGCGGGTTCATTTTGATCAACTGCGTCGTACATGATATATCATCGTAAACAGAGTGAGTGAGCCAATGAGCCGTTTGCGCTGATGCACTCGAAACACGGTACCTCGGACAGCATGAGAAGGGCTCCGCAGATGAACGCCGGCTTCTGGTAAATGCTCACCTGCACGACAGACGCGTCAGACTCCGAGCCCGGCGGAGAGAAGAGGACACAGCAGTTCTCGAGTCGAGAGAGCCGGCGTACCTGCAGAAGGCGCTTGACAAAGGCCTTGACGCGAGGCGTGCAGGTGTCCAGCTTGATGGACTTGAACAAAATGTTGAGGAAGAGCGGCTGCTTCGAGGAGTTGAAGAGCTCGACGGAGAGCATCTTCGCGTAGAGGGCGCGGTAGAACCGCTTGGCCACGCTCTCCATGCGCTGCTTGTGGGCCTCCTTCTGCTCGGCGTCCATCTCGGTCTTCTCCCCCTTATTGTCCGCTCGGGCCTGGGAGAACAGCAGCTGCAGGAGCACCAGCAGGGCCTGCACGCTCTTGTTGAACGTCGTGACGTGCACCATCCTGAAGAGCGAGTTGATGTGCTCCTCGTACTTGACGTCGTTGGTGGGCGCGAATGGGAACGCTCGGCTAATGCCGCTCAGCAGCGCAGACAGCATCTTGGTGTTGACTGATACGGACGGGGGGGTAAGAACATTCTTCAGATTCCACTGCCGGATACGACAACACGCCAAGCAAACAGTGAGAATTGTCAAGTACGCACCATCCTTGGCGTCCAAGAGACGCTTGAAGAGACTGAAGTAGATGGACAAGAGCATGGAGGCGAGTTCGCCTTCCCTCGAAGAGAGGACGATCTGGTTCAAGAAGATGACCGCACAGTACCTGCAGCATAGCAACCGCTTAGATTGATCGAAAAGCTCTTGGCCAAAAGCGAAAGGGGCGAGTGGAAGAAGAGGGCTACGCACTGCGCGCGGAGCGACACGTTGGCACGGTAGAGGAGCGGCTGCACCTCCTTCACCACGGCCATCTTCATCCCGGGGTGCTTCTGCAGCAGATTCGTCAGCTGGTACACGACGCTGCTGGAGATCTTCTTCTCGAGGTCACCCTGTGAGCACGGACCAAAGGCACGAGCTTCAGGGTTAGTCTCACCCATCTAAAGAGAGGACCAACCAACACCGGCTGAGGAACGAACGAATTTGTTGATGATGAGCGAAAGGAGCGTGCGCTCTTGCTCGGGCTTCGCGTTGAGCAGGTCGTAGATGTGCTTGATCATCTGCTGACGCTGCGAGGCCACGGTATCCTTGGAGTTGATCTGCACCACATAGGAAACCCAATGAGAACCAGGGTCATTTCGGAAAAGAGAACACAAGAGCCCTTGAGGCCTAGTACATACCTCCAGAATCTGCACATACTCGGCATACTTGAGCTTGAGCTCATGTTCGAAGTACCAGTGCACAAGGTGGTCCGTGGTGACTGCCGGGTGGTCCAGAGGCTGATCCTTGAAGTACCTGCATGCATACCGCGTGAATAGTTAGCCAGGGCACTCACGCGGTAATGGCCTGGCCACAGTGGGCAACGACCGCAATTGCGATAATGCGCACGCACTTGAGCTTTCTGTCAGGAAGAAGGTTGGTGATGAAGAGATCCTTGATGGTCTCGCAGGCCATGCTGTTCTCCCTCCTTCCCTTCTTCTTTGCCAGGGCGAGCAGAGTCTCCAAGTTCTGTTGTGTGTGTGTGTTAACCGCGCGAGTTGGATGAAGATGGAAGAAGGAGAGTAGCGTGGTGCGCGAGGGCTGGGTGGTTGGAGGCACGCACCCGCAGACTGAAGAAGGGGTCCTCCTGGACGAGCATGGTCATGGCGGCCATCTTATCGGCTCCGGTACCCGACTTGAGCACCGTAGAGAGCCACTTGTTGTTGCCCTTCTTCGGCTCTGCATGAACGGCGTTGCAGGTTAATTTAAATATATACATATATATCTTTATATTTATAAATAATTTGAATGGCGAAAGTGAAGGCAAGATTAAATCCCAATCGCGWAAGAATTGAGAAAGAAATGGGCGGAGGGCTGCGTACTCGCTTTGAAGTGCTCGGCGGCACGCTCCTCGTAGGCGGCCTTGGCTTGGGCCAATTTGGTGGCCAGCTGCGCGATTTGCATGCTCGTGGCCGTCTTGAGCTCATCCTCGGTCAGCTTTCCCTTCCTCGCCTTCTTCTTTCTCAGGCGCTCCTGCTTGCGGTTCTCCAACTTCACCTCCCGCTCCGTGAGGGGTGGCAGAGTGGGCTCCTTCTCATACCAGGCCCCGAACTGGATGTCTTCGATGCTCCTGGGCTGGAATTCGCTCGCAGTGTCATCGTCTTCATCGCGATTCCGGCGCTTGCCGCGTCCCCTCTTCATCTTCTGCTCCTGCTGTTCCTCCCCTTCCTCCTCATCGAAGTCATCCCCGTCCTCCTCATACGAGATCGGCTCCGCCTTAGCCCTGCCCCTGGCCGAAGTGAATGCGGGATGCTTAGGCATTGTCTTGAGGCCAAGATTAATCCTGATCAGGGCCCAATCTTTGGAATGCAGATTATCTTCGCGCCGGCAAAAAGCGCTTTCCTCCTTATTTCCCTCCGGATTTTTCTTTTCCTTTTCCTTTTTGTTTTGCTTTCTTTTTTTCTCGAGTAGACGGGGTTGGGGACGAAGCTGCGCCAGGTGTGCTTCCCGCCCAACACAACGCACAACAGTTGAACGCGCATCGATTCGCAGCCCGGGCGTCCATTGGGCGAGATTTTCGTGCACTGTGAGTGTGCGGCTCCTGGGCAGAGCAGCGGGAGCATGGATGCCGTCCTCGACTTCCTGCTGATGCCCCTTTTGGGCGTCGTTTCCGCCGCATTGTGCATCGGCATCCTCTTCTTTCTCAATCACATCGCAAATGGGTATGACCCCCCCCCTTTAAACAATCTCGCTTCATCTCTGGTTAATTCTCCCTGCCTACTATAGCGGGTTGCGGGGAAATGGTGGCTACGCTTTTGAGGGGCTGGTGAACGTGCCCTCTTCCACTCTGGACACAGGTACTGCCATGCCCTCTGCCCATCTACACTCTTGTTGTGAGGTGATCTCACCACCGTTCTCGTCTCTGTGCCACTCCCAAGATGCGCCCCGGGCGGAGTTGATCCGACGGAGGAACATGCACAAGGCACAGCTGCAGCAGCAAGAGGACACGGGCCTGTTCACGCCCCCGTTCGTCCCGCCTGCGCCGTACCATCCTCGCCGGCTCTCCATGATGCACATCATCAAGACCCCGCCTTCGCCCAGTGCCACCTTCCTCCCCGCCATCTCTCCCTCTTCGCCCGCACCCTCTACGGGCTCTCTCTGGCCGCTGGTGGCCATGCGCCGCGCGGAAGCCCGAGACTCGATGGAGTTCGTCACCACGACCTCGCCCAACATCCCGGTCCTCATGCAGGGCGGCGGCCGCAACGTGCATTTGCCGGCCCCGAGCCGAGTGCCATCGCCTTCGTTCAATCCCATGCGAGCTGCGGGTCCTACCACTATCAGCGAGGAGCCTTCCCCGCAAGCGCCGCACTCCAACAGCGCAGTCTCACGGTCGTTGCAGGCAAGCGAAGAGTTGCCATCGCCTGGTGGTGGTGCGGCCGACAACCACACACCTGCTGCTACACTCGACCATCACCAGGCCGGGGTTCCACCGGCGCCTCCGCCGCCGGCCCCGGAAGCGCGCGTGGAGGCCTCCGCTGAGAACGCGTCCCTCGCCGAGCTTATCGCCGTGATGGCGAGGAGCAAGAGGCTGGTGATCGACCCTGTCGGTAACAACGGAGAGACTCGAACGGTACCATAGACCAGTGTGCTGTCGCTATTGATTGCTCATGCACCAACGCTTATTTCTCGCGCGCAGCCATCGAGGATCCTGCTGAAGCGAGCGCCGGACCAGTCGCCAATGGCCAAAACCCCAAACACAGACCCGGGCTCGGCCAAGCGTCGCAAGGTTGAGGGAGCCGAAGGGGCAGAGAGTGAAATGAAGGAAAGTCAGCCGCGTAAGCGCGTGGTACTTGCATTGCCTCCGCCTCTCTCTCTCTCTCTGCACCTGCTCACCTTCACCCCTCAAACCAACAGCACACGCCGATGCCCAAGGACAAAGCCGTTCCGTCTTCGGCGCAAAGGAAGCGCAAGCCCGAATCCATTTCCTCCGCCACGCGCTCTCAAACCCCAAGGTACCTATTCTCCGTATCGCACTGGGCCAGCCGCTGCCGCCGCTGCTGACTCTGTCTGGCCTCGTCGCTACAGCAGCAAGAAGCCGACATCACAGAAGTCCGAGCCGGAGGCCAAGAAGTCCCGAGGCGCGCAACAGAAGTCGAGCCCTCCGACGGCCGTGAGGGAGGACGGCGAGACACCGCGCAGGAAGAAGAACATCTTAGAGCGCGTGTTGGCCGTCTATCCGCCAGCCCTGCCTCCGCCCGCAGCCACGCCCGTACGACACGAAGAGGGCGCCATGGCCATGGCCATGGACGCTCAGCAAACGCCCGCCAGTGCTCTGATGGTGGCGTCCACGCCCATCGTGCCGCCGCTTCCCATGGGTCCGCCGCCGCCGGTTGTGGCCATGACCATGTCCTCGCCCGTGTCGCCGTCGCTGCTCCTCGAGCAACTGTCGCCTCGCGGCGGCGCCTCGGCGGATCGACCGCTCAGCCCACGCGGGCGAGCGCCCCTCGCCTCCAGCTCTCAGGTTGCTCTCAACCATTCACAGCTGCTCGCCCGCTTCTCTGCTGACCCCGTCCACACGCACGACACACGACCCACGACACACGACACACGACACACAATAGGAGAGGAAGGATATGCTCAACGGCCGAAAGCGACGTACGGTGTCGTTCGACGAGCAGCAGCTGCTCCAGGTGGTCCAGCAGGAAGACGAGCGGAAGCGGAAGCTCATGCGCGAACTGGAGCAGGAGGAGCTGGCCGACAAGAAGGCCAACAAGCGGCTCGGCAAGCTGCTCCAAGCAGCCACCCCGAAGAAGAGGGTGCAGGTACGTCATGTAGCACACACAAACCACTCCCGCGTATGGCTAATGCGCTATGTCGCTTGCTGCTTGTTGAGCGCAGATCAACATGGAGGCGTCGGTGATCAAGTTCGACAGCTTTGCGCCGCCATCGGACTCAGCAGCGGCCAGGGACAAATCGGAGGGGGAGCGACAGAAGTCCGGCGACCAGGCGGGGAGCGGCATCACCAACGTCACGTTCGACTCGTCATCAACCTCGCTCTTCGCTTCGACGAACTGGGAGTGGGACTCGCCGGCCTCGTCCAGCGATAAAACCAAGAAGGAGTCCAAGCCCACGAAGCGGCGCGAGAAGCGGGGCCGGGCCGGCAGCGACTCGTCATCGCCGGGTTCGTCGGCGCTCGTCTCCTCTGCGGATCTGCCCTCGGACATGCCGCTGCCCATCCTCTTCTCCTCCGACACTTCCTCGTCTTCCTCCTCCTCGTCGTCGGTCGCTTCGTTCTTCAGTGGGGACGCGGTGTCGCCGTTCGACTCGTTCCTGTCCTCGGCCTCGTCGGCCTCCTCGTCGGCTTCGGCCAACGATCCGTTCTTCTCGCCGACCCCCGCAGCGGCCGTCAGAGACAGCTCCGCGACGACCACCTCGTCGGACGCCCTTGCCAGCCTCTTCGGCCCCGGCGCAATCGCGAACACTTCGGCAGCGGTGGCCGCAGCGGCATCACCCTCCAGGCGGAGGCGGTCGACCAGCGCGTCCGAGTCCGACGCCTACTCGTTCCTCTCCGGGCCTGCGTCGTCGGCATCGGCACCGTCGTCGTCGGCGCCGTCAGTGGCCTTCAACCCCGGCTCGCTGTTTGGACCCTCGTCGACGACGTCCACCGGCGACTCGGCCAAGCCGGCCGACGCGGGCTTGGGCTCGATCTTCGGCCCGCCGTCATCTTCGACCTCTTCTTCATCATCATCGTCATCATCCACGGCATCGTCGGCCCGCGGGTTCAAGCCGCCGCCGTTCCGCGAGGCCTCGTCGGTGTCCATTTTCAACGACGTGCCCGGCAAGCGGACACCGCTGACCAAGCCCAGCGCCGCCCGGGACCAGTCGCTCGACTCGCAGCGCGGCCTGCTGACGGCGTCGAGCGGCAGCGCCTTTGTAAATAGGTCGGCTTCTCCCCCGCCCTCGCGACCCTCACCGTCTTCATCGTCATCTTCTTCCTCCTCTTCCTCTACCTTCAATCCGGGCTCTCTCTTCGGTCCACCGTCGACTTCCTCCTCCTCTACGTCCGCCCCGGACGACATCTTCTCCTTCTCCGTTACTCCGTCTTCGGGCTCTTCATCGATCTTCGACCCCACGGCCTCCTCCACTTCTTTCGAGTTCCCGACCGAGTACCGATCCGGCACCGGCGGCGGCGCTGAGGACCAGACGCCAGGCGACGAGGACGAGGAGGACCAGTATGACGACCAGGAGGAGGAGGAGGAGGAGGAGTTCCCGCAGCCGGAGGAGGAGGAGAGCCACAACATCGTGTGGTACCCGCCCGAGTCGACCGTGCCTCCCGAGGAGCGCGTCAAGGGCCGGCCCTTCAACCGGCAAGGAGGGTCTCAGCAGTACTCGGGCGGCGACGATGGTGGCGTTGGCGCCCGAGGCGGCAGACAACATCAGCGAGGAGGGCGAGGCGGCAGCGGTCAAGGTCGGGGCCAGGGCCAGGGCCAGGGCAGCTGGAGGGGCGGAGGCAGAGGACAACCGAGAGGCGGCGCTTCCACCAGGGGAGGTGCGCCCAGCGGCGGACAGGCTAGAGGCGGCGGTGGCAGCGGTGGCGGCGGCAGAGAGCGCAGGCCACGGACCGACGCACGAACTGAACGCGGCGGCGGCGCGAGGGGTGGAAGCCGTGGCCGAGGCGGCAGTGGCCAGTCGAGAGGCGGACGTGGAGGCGGTCGAGGACAGGGCGAGGGCGGTGGTCGAGGCAGAGCCACCACCTCTGAAG
>CACVKS010001361.1:0-10652 GCA_902749335.1 Acanthamoeba triangularis
ACACACGACACACAGCACGACACGACACGACACGACCAACGACACGACACACATCATAGTGAGAAGGAATGGAAAAGGGAGTGAAGGCGAGAGAGCGGGGTACGTGGGAGGTGATGATGGCGATGATCTGGTTGTAGCGCAGTTCGACGGCCGAGAAGATGCCGCCGAAGATGCGGGTCAGCTCGGCCTTGTCCTCCTTCGTCGTGAGCTGCACGCCGTGGCGGCCACGWCAGGCAATAAAGACCAGTCAGTGTTACCCAACACGGGTACAGTCCCGGTCGTGGGCTGGCGTGACGCGGCGCACCTTGGCGTGCAGGTCCTTCATGAGGCCGGCCAACTGCTTCACTATGGTCTCCACATTGTTGATCTTGATGCACAACTATAAAAATGTAACAACGAATTTCAGTATATTATATATAATATATAATATATAATATATGTTGATATGTTGAATATTTTATATTGATTTTTCAAAAAATTAAGAAATTTAGAGGAACTTGGGGAGGTACCTCTTGGTTGACGGTGGTGGGGAGCTTGCTCACGTCCTCGGCGTCAAAGCCCGCGGGCTTGGTGCGCAGCGCAGCGGCGACCTTACCCAGCTTGTTATTGGTCTGCCGCTTGGCGCTCCGCTTCGCGCTCTCGCTCTTGCGCTTGTCCACCTTCTCGTCCTTCTGTACCTGTGTTTGTTTGAAGAGTGAGAAAACACGCACACGCACCACCGCACACGTGTGGGACTGTACGTCGTCCTCGGGGAGAGCGGCGGGGGTGATGACGGTGCTCGCGACGCTCTTCTCGAGCTTGGACAGATAGTAGTCGACCACCTCGCCCACGGTCTTGATGCCCGGGCACACAACACACAACACATGCAACACACACAACACAACACAACACACGCAACGCACGCAACGCACACAATCAGCGCACGCGACACATGACACAGCACACAACACACGCCGTGGTACCTTGGTGAAGTGCAGGAGAGAGGGGAAGAGGTTGAGGTCGAGGAGGAGCAAAAACTGGACGGCTTGGCGCATGGCCGAGAATAGCGAGATCACGCTGGCCTGTACGATTGCAGCACGCCAAGCCGAGTAAGGACCCAGCTCAAGTGGGTGGAGCAATGGGAAAAGTGGAGTGAAGACCGTACCGAGTGCAGAATGCGCAATTCGTCGTCCTCTTCCTCGCTGTCGATGGGCATCCAATCATCGTTTTTGAAGGCCTACACGCCGCGCAGAGTTGACAATTAAGTCGTGTGCGGCGGTGTGCGTGTGCGACGCACGGTGTTGCGTGTCCGGTACCGTTTGGGACCACTCCTTGAGTTTCTCTCTGCACTGCGTCAGATACTTATCGACAAACGGGAGGAACAGCTTGTCAATGTCCAACAGTTGCTGCTTCTCCTGCCTGTCCACGCACCCCACCACGACACCGCACACGCACCATGTCAATCTGTGAGTCGTCGACGCAACTGGCCACACTCGAAGTTGCGGCCGGTACCGATCGTATTGCGCCATGAGCTGGTGCAGTTTGCGCAGCGCAAAGTAGACGTCGAACGTGCGGTCCGTCAGGGGCGGGTCCTCCGTGCCGCCCTGCAGCCACTCGGTCACCGCCACCTTAATGTGTGGGTAGTAGAGGAACAGCGCCCGTTCCACCACATCGACTCCGCCCAACCTGCATCCCAACAATCAATAAAAATACATTATATATAAAAAATGAATAAACTAATAAATATGATTCAAGAAGTTAATTTTTTATATATATATATATATATATAAAAAGAGTTGCGTACTTGAGGAAGGGTTGTTGGTAGTATCGCTCGTCCTTGTTGAGGGACGACACGATGTGGTCGCAAATGTCGGCGATCACGCCCTCCTTGGTCTCGCCCGACCCCTCGTCGTCTTCCTCCTCCGCTTTGCCCCTCCGCTTCACTGCGTCCGCGCAACAGCAACATTCACCCGTGGTGAGCTTAACGTGGCGGCAGGCGATGGGCTAAGCTGGCGGGCGGTGGCGTACGTTTGATTTCAGCGACGCGTAGCAGGCGCGCCTGGAATTTGCCGAACCGAATGTTGATTCCCTCCTGCATACACATATGCCACATATATTCAGAATATAGTGCGTTGGTATAATAACATGTGAAGCTGAGAGGACGGGTACCTCAATCCAATCGGCAATTTCCTGTTTGAGGGTCGGCTTGGGGCCGGCGGCCTTGGGACCCTTGTTGTTGCCGCTGCTTTTCACCGCCGTCGCGCTGTGCTTCCGCGGAGACACCAACTGCGCATACATACACCCGGCGTGCGTGTCATGCGTGTGCGCCACGTCAGCTCCCATTAATGTTAACTCTTTCGCCAATCGAATCGATGGGCTGGTGGGTGCGACGTACGTCGACCTCGTCGGACGATTGGCCGGCCTTGGAGGCGGTGGCGTACTTGTCAGGAATGGGTGGAATGAGCCGAAGCAGATCCAGAAGAATGCTAAGCAGGTCGGTCAGCGCCTCGACCGCAGAGTCAACCTGCAGCTCTGCATTCCAAACATTTTTGTCAGTGCGTGTGTCGCGCGTGTCGTGTGTCATGTGTGGTGCACGGTGGCGCACTCTGGAGCTGCGCCGGGGAGATGTGACGCTGGGCCGATTTCTTGGTCTCCTCTTCGGCCCACATCACGAAGTTGTTGAGCTTGCGGTGGTACTGCAGCAGCACCTGGCGCACTTCCTCGCGCAGGTCCCTCACCGTGACGTAGAACAGATCACGCTACACGGGTACATCACGATGAGACTACACGTAACACATGCACGACACACGCGACACGCACATACGCGACACGGCACGACACACGAACCTCTTGCGTGGTTGTAGTGAACCAAACATCGGAGCGTTGGAGCTCCATGAGAGTGCGTAGTGTAGTGATGACGTGGGTGAGGTACTCCTTGCGAACCTCGAACACCTTGGTGATGATACTCAGGTACCTATAACCCCACCCATTGTCAAATTGTGCACGACACGACCCGACACGACACGACACACGACACAACACGACACACGACGGTGGGCAATGTACGCAAGCTTGGCGAAGAAGGGAGGAATGAGGTGTCGCTCGGCGAACTCTTCGAGGAGCCAGGCCGATTGCTCGCTCACGGGAAAGTGGGTGAGCGAAAGGGTCGACGCCAGCGACGGATTCTCCAACTGGACCAACGTCCTGCCGCCGGCCAGCCCAGTCACACATCAGCGACCACCTTAACCACGGCCCAAATGAATGCGCCACCTTAAACCAAGCACGAACCTTAGGAGGACCATGTAGCCCTCGTAGTGGAGCGGCAGATCGTCGCGGTTGCGCGCCCGTCGCCTCTCCCATCGCTCCCACTCGGGCTGGAAAAGAACGAAAAGCGAAGCAAACACGTCAGTTGCGCGAAGAACGAAAAGAGATAACGAAGCGACGCAGAGTAGAGAGGGTGTACCCCGGCGGTGTAGGACCGGTTGTTGCCCATGAGCGGCCGCTTGTTGTGGATGAGGTGCAGAGCGAGGCTCACTTCACCGCCCGCCTGTTTGCGTGACCGCAGCTTTTTTTCTGCAGATGACGCGATCAAGCGCGTCATGCGATCAGACCACCTTCAATGCGCGTGTGCGTGTGTATGTGCGCGCTTGCGTGTGTGTGTGTGTGTGTGTGTGTGTGTGTGTGTGTGTGTGTGTGTGTGTGTGTGTGTGTGTGTGTGCGGCCGACTGGGAAGCGAACCATCGGGAGGGAGTAGAGGGAACCAATCTTCCCAGGGCAGCTGGAGCTCCAGGTCTTGATAGGGCACCAGGGCCACTCCAACTGCGAACGCGCGGTGCCGCGCGTGAGCCCAGACTGGGTGGATGAAAAAGTGGTTACGTACAGCACTGATCCAACGCCAGCTTGGCTTTGTTCTGTAGAGAGGAACACAAGTGAGTGAGTGTCGTGCGATGAGGGAGAGGCGAAGCAGTGAAATTTTGGTCCTTACCCACACAAACGCCTCGACGGCTTCAAAGGGCTGCGTGAGCTCCCTGTACGCGCATGGCACTCCATCAAAAAAACGGGACATACCCTAGATTCACGGTTCATGGGCGTACACTTTAAATTCCTCGTCCCACGTGGGGTTGAGGCTTCGCACTTCAGAAGTCTTGCACTTGTCCTTCTTGGTGACCTGCACCTTGCACAAGGCATTCACCTTGCCCTCTGTTGTGTTTTGGTTGGGTTGGTTGGGTTGGTTGGTTGGTTGGTTCATGCCGAGAATAAAAGACATCAGTGACTAAGTGAGGGGGCAAGACACCAATCCCAGGCAGGTCGCGGGCGCCGTGCACCCGGATGTGGAGTCGGCCCACATAGTCCGGCAGCTGCATGCAGTGTGAGTTGTGTCATGTTGCCACATACGCCAAGGGGCTCGCTTAGGTAAATACTCGAGTATATATATATATATCTTTATAAATACTTTACCTGGGTCAATGTAGAGATCATGCTCTTGAGCTTCTCCCGCTGTTGCTTCTTCCACGTCTCGAACCCGTCGGCATCCTGGGCGTTGTTGTTGATGCTGTTGTGAGAGGTGAATGTCACCAGGGCCACACAACGTGGGCCGTTTGTTTCCTCGTTGTCGCCAACAGGCGCGCGTGGGAGTACCGGGAAATCGTCGCGGGTGAAGTGGGGCTTGCTGTCCAGGCTGGTCAAGGTGTCGCCCAATCTGTGGAGCAAGTTCTGGAGGGGGGAGGGGGAAGAAAGGCGCATAGGGAAGGATCAGCGAGCGGGCGAGTGGGTGCACAAAAGGGAGCTTGCTCACGTCGTTGCTCTCGATGGAGCCCTGCGCGAGCCGTCGATGGTTTCGGCTGTCCTTGTCGAACGCGTCGCGGAGGATTTCGCACTCGCTGAGCAGGATCTCGTCGCGTGTCTCGTCCTGCATTTAACTATTAGTAAATAAACAAAAAACACAATTAAAAAACGAAACGAAACGAAGAACGAAAACGTACGTGGAGCTGCCCGACGCGGTGCTCGGACACCGGCAGCAAGAGGGAAGCCGCGGCTTCTTTGTAGACCCAATCAATCTAATGGCACACGACCAACGACACGACACGCAACACGACACACCACAGGGTTTAGGGCTTGAACAAGTATGCACCGGATCACCGTGGGTGCAGAGAGGAGGGGCGCACGTACATCGTCTTTGCTGAGCTTGTCGGCGCCAAAGAGATCCTCGGTGAAGTCGAGGGACATCACTTGGACCTCGGGCAAATCGTCGTCATCGTCATCGTCACCGTCTTCCTCCGGTTCCGGCTCGCTTTCGACCTTCTTCGCCGCGGCCTTTGGCTTTGGCGCGGCCACCGGTTCCTTCTTTGTTTCCTGGCGAGCCGCGTGCGCGCGACTTAGTTTACTTCACGACCGCGCAACACGACACACGCATGACACCCGGCGCTAGCTACCTGGCGCTGACGAGCCTCCTGCAGCTTGGCGGCAAAGTTTCGTCGCCGCACCTGGTCTATATAATGATAACCTTGGACTCAGCTTCGATTCCATGCATTGATATGCCACCCGCACACACGCGCTGCGTGTTGTGTGTGCGTGTGTTGTGTCGTGTCGTGTCATGTGTGATGGTGCGTGTGGGAATTACCGGGAGAGATCTTTTTCATTTTGGACGAGTGCGAGGGGAGCACGGAGGACTTGATGAGCGAGGTGAACGGCAGCTCGGCATTGGCCACCATGCTCTCCACATTCGATTCCCTGATGCCATCATCACACCCACTACGATCAGTGCGCGTGCGTGGTGCGTGTGTGGTGCGTGCGCGGTCGTGCGTTGTCGTATCGTGTGCGGCACGAAGCAGCAGAGGCCATTGCGGCACGTGTGTGCGGTTCATTGGGCAACGGCATTAAATTGAAAAATGAAGAGGTAAGGTGGTACGCGTGCTGGAAGGCCTTGATGACTTGGCACTGGTGCTTCTTGAGGGTCATCTTGACCCCCTCCATCGAGGGCATGTGCAGTCCCTCCATGGCGGTCTCACCCCAATCTAATCTTCGCCGTTGATTGAAAGAAAATCAATAATAAATTGAAATGAGTGCATCTCTCACGAGGAAATAAGGGGAACATGGAAGGAAGAGTGTACGCGGTCTGGACGATGAAGACTTACGTTACCTTCACCTCTGCCGCCGAACTGGTGTAAACTTATTTATTTGTTGCTTACAAAAAGGAAAAGGAAAAGGGCAACACAAGGCTTTTCATTATTAGTTTCGGTGGCTGCTTCGATGGCGTCGTTGGCTGAACAGCTCCAAAGGAAGCGGGAGGGGCTCAAGGAGGGCCAGACCATAGTCGTGGACCGCTATGGCCGCCGCTTTTTGGAAGGACCCGGCGGCGTCCTCGTACCCGTCGCCCCCACCAACACATCCTCGGCGTACGCCTCCCACTCCTCCATTTAATCATTTTAATTACTATTTATTTATTATTTATTTGTTTATTTCTCGAGATTATTATTTTTTGCATTTGTTAAATAATAATATTATTGTATTTGTTAACGCAGTGGGTCGCCTGACGAAGAGGCCTTCTTCATTGAGGCGCCGCCGCACCCGGAGCTCTACGAGGTGGGCCAAGGCTCGAAGCTCTTCATCGGCGCCCAGGAGGCCGCCACCAACCGGTTTCCGCCTCTTCCCTCTCTTTGCCCGCTGCTCACGGTGGATCGCTAATCGAAGCTACACTGCTTAGGGACGGGCTGGCCGCCAACAACGTGCGGCACATCCTCAACGTCGCCACGGGCATCCCCAACGCCTTTCCCAATGTACTCGCGCACAGCACTGCATTCTTACGCACGCGCGTGTGTGTGGCACTGCGTGTGTCGTGTGTCGTGTGTGTGTGTAACACACACGCGAGAGGAAGAGAAGAGAATGTTTCTTACCACCGTGCCCGCAGGACTTCACGTACCGGACGGTGGCGATGAGGGACGACGAGGAAACCCAGCTGCGCCCGAGCCTGGACCAGTGCTTTCAGTTCATCGACGAGGCCATGGCCACCGGCGGCGGCGTGCTCGTCCACTGGTGCGTTGCAGTCGCCCAACTTCGGCCGGGTGTCGTCAGAGACGCGCGTGTCGCACACCGCACACCTCACCGCACGCAACATCAGCTGATAATTGGCACCACTGCCCTCGCGCAGCAACGCTGGGGTGTCGCGCTCGGCCTCGGTGGTCATTGCCTACCTCATGTACAAGCACAAGCTGCCCTTCAAGGACGCCCACGACCGCCTCAAGGCGGCCAAGTACGCTACCCCTCCCCCATCATTGCGAAGGAAACTCGGACACCCTCGAGGCTTACCTCTCACGACACCGCACGACTCGACACAGACCGGACATCAATCCGAACCCCAACTTCAGACGGCAGCTCGCGGCCTTGGAGAGCGAGTTGTGCTGCTAAGCCCCCACAAACGTGCACACCGCGCACACACACAGCAGATTGCTGTGGATGCACCTCCTCCGCGGATTTCCACCGCGTTAATGAATTGGGGTTGTCAAACCAGGTGGCGCAACCCCATCACAACAACAACCGCAATCGCCAACGAGAGGAAAGGGACCACAAAAGCAACTCTTCGTCGCACCACTCAGGCTTGTGGGTCCCTCACGCGATATCCCTGCTTCACTAGCTCCGTCAACTGACCACCCCCACGAAGCGACTCGCAGCTGCAACAAAACGACCACCCATCGATTCACCCTCATCATCTGGCTCTCCCTCTGTCTCTGATCTACAAACCCCAGTCAATTACAAGAATCGGAACACAACAAATCGTCAACGACACCACAAAGAATCGAGATTGAAACGAATCGAAAAGATCGAAGAGGAAAGAGAACGAATTAGAGCAGGATGGCGTTCGCTAAGACCGAGTACAAGCTGACCGTGCTGGGCAGCGGAGGCGTTGGCAAGACTGGTACGCCCTCCTTCATCGTGATCACTACGACGTAGTTCACTGAATTCACGGACGAAGATGGGTTGAGGAGGCCTGAAGATACTTTAAGCTCTTTTGTAGCCCATGACCTGAGACCTGAGTTTGTCGTGGTGGGTCTGTCACATCCATTTTAATAATCTCTCCCCCCCCCAAAATCGTTTTCGTTCTTCAGCATTCACGATCCAGATGTGCTCGAGCCACTTTGTAGAGTACTACGGTATACCACCCTCCTGCCTTTCCTCATCTCCCTCGAGGTCTGGATGTGTGTCCACACCACCTTTCGATCTTTGCTTACGTACAATATTTGTTCTTTTGTTTTTGTTTTTGTTTTTGTTTTTTTTATTATTATTCATTTATCATTTTAGATCCGACGATCGAGTCGTCGTACCGTAGGCAGGTGGTGATCGACGACATCGCCTGCGTGCTCGACGTTCTCGACACCGCCGGCCAGGAAGGTAAAAACAAAGAACCCCCGCGTGTGCGATCGTATCATGTTCCGTGTGTGTCGTGTCGTGTCGTGTCATGCGTTTTTACTGACCAGGGACGGGGACCCGTGCGTCCGCGCGGCAGAGTACTCGGCGCTGCGTTCGCAGTGGATCCGGGGAGGAGAGGGCTTCCTCATCTTGTACAGTATCACACAGCGCAGCTCGTTCGACGAGGTGGAGGGCTTCCGTCGCCAGATCTTCCAGGTCAAGGACGTCGACGCCTCCGAGGCGCCTCCCATCGGTACCAATCATCATCACCATCATTCCATGAACCCGTGCTTAGTCATGTCGTGTCGTGTGCGGTGTGTGCGGTGTTGTGTTTGCAGTGTTGGTCGGCAACAAGGCGGACTTGACGAAGGACCGGGACGTGTCGACCCAGGAGGGCCAGCACCTGGCGCAGCAGTGGGGCTGCCCCTTCTTCGAGGCCTCGGCCAAGACCAGGAGCAACGTCGATGAGGCCTTCTTCGAGGTGGTGCGCAAGATCCGCGTGGTGGAGGGCACGCCCGCCGCGGGCAAGGAGGGCGAGAAGAAGCCCAGCAAGAAGCGCTCCGGCGGGACATGGAAGAAGAACAGCTGCGTCCTCTTCTAAGGCCACTCCTTGGGTGTTGGTCAGCGCAATGGCCCCTTCATATTTCATTTGTGTTTGCGCAAACACAAATGAAACTATTCAAAATATGTGACCTTTCGTTGAAGTGAAAAAGAAGAGAAAAATGAAAGAGCTTGCACTGAAAGGGACGAGGAAGAGAAGGAGCACGCCCAACCAAACTTCCAAGCTTGTCGCAGACATCAGCACCGCCTTTATATGATGCCGCTCGATCCACAACAGGAGCCGGCAGGTGCTGAGGATGTGGTGTTGGCCAACATCAACGCCAGCGGCACTAAACCACCGTTGCCCGACCGAGCAGCCAGCGACGGAGAGCTGGAGGGGGGCGAGAGCATGGGCCACGCGGCAAGTAGCAGCACGGAAGAAAAAGATGAAGATGAACGACAACGAGCCCACAATGTGCAGGGCATTGTGGTGGTGCAGCGGGAGGTGATGGATGTAGAAGTGGAGGAGAGCAACAGGGGGTGGGTGTACGAGTACGATGCCGTGTCTACGCGAGGGCGCAGGCACAAGGTGGCAGTGCGAGTGCTGCACGGGCACGACACGGACGAGCTCTCCCGGCTGGTGGTGGTCGACCGCAAGGTGTTCGGCTCCTCGTCGTGGAGCCTCAAGTGCTTCGCCCGCTACGTGCGACGAATGCGCGGCGCCGGCTTCGTGGCAGAGATCAATGTACGTGAACGCTTTTTAACTTTTATCATTTCTTGATTTTATTTCTTATTTTTTTAATTATATTATTATTTTTGTATTATTTTCTTTATTTAGTGTTTTTATGATTGCTCACCTTCGGAGGCGCAGGGCGAAGTGGTGGGGTTTGTCCTGCACATCGCCACCAGCAAGCGGGGAGTGGCGGAGGTGGCCAACGTGGGCGTTCTCGAAGAGTTCCGCCAGATGGTAGGCGCCTCCCTTCCTCCTTTGCTTGGCTGCAACTGTACAAGTTCATCTGACGTCGTTCTTGTTTGTTGCTGTTGTTCGCGTGTGGCTTACAGGGGATCGCGTCCACGCTCCTGCGACTGGCGCTGGACGACCTCGCCTCGAGGGGCTACCACACGGTCAAGCTGCACGTGGCCTCCCAGAACGTGGCCGCGCAGAGCCTCTACGTGAAGTTGGGGTTTGTGCAGACCGGCTACAAGGAGAACTACTACTGGCAGGACCAGGACCGCGATGCTGTGGTGATGCGTCTTCGGCTCCTCCCTCTCCTTCCAGAAACTGAAGCCTCTTGCTGCTTCCTGTAGACAGACAATCACCACCAACCTGTACAGCACAACTTGTAGAACGTAGAATGTTTTTTCCCTCGACCATGTGTCTTCTTGTTGATTTCTCTCACACACTTCAGAGAACCACGGCCATGCAGGCCCACAAAAAGGCCATGGCAGCAGTTGATTGACAACCAGCAACAACGATTACGTGTAAAGTAAGCGAGACAAGAGAAGAGAAAGATGGACGCATTGAGGGAGAAGTTGAGCCACAACGCGCAGGCATGCCAGGTGCGCGAGCTGCAGCGTAGACTGCCGCACGAGCTGGCCACCAGGCAAGTGCGGCTGGCCAACGACGCCGAAGCGGCCACCAAGAAGAACACGCGCCAAAGCATACAGCGCCAAAAGCGGAAGGACAAGCTCGCGAAGAAGTGCCTCAATCAACGAGGCAGGAGTAGACA
>CACVKS010001362.1:0-10651 GCA_902749335.1 Acanthamoeba triangularis
GGTGGTCGGGCGCAGGAAATCACTCACGATGCCTTGTGGAAGGCGATGCGTAGCGGCCACCGCGAGGAGTTCCAGTCCCTCCTCGCGCGAGGCACCCACAACATCAACCGCCGCGATGACGACGACGTACCCCACCAGCTTTTTATTATTTATGATTTATTATAATCCAATTGCTCTTTTAAAATTGTCTTTGGCTCTAACCTGTGGACGTCGCGGGTGCCTGCCGGTCCTCATCGACCTTATAGCAAGTGCGTTACGTCCCGTCCAGCCTCTGCGTTTGTTGTCCTCATCCATGAGGCTTTCCCCATCCACTCAGGGAGTACGTACTTCGAAGAGTGTGCGATAAGCTTGTTTGTGCTGGTGTAGTATCATGACACTCATCACTTCCATCGTATGACACAATCGCCGCCTTGCTTCACTCTAGCGGGTACCCTTCCTCTTCCTCTCTCTCTCTCTCTCTCTCACCATTCGGAGCCAGGTAAAACGGAACCTTGCTCACCACGTGCCGTGATCTTTCAGATGCTGATCCATTGGGCCAGCATGTGGGGACAAGCAGACATCGTGCGCACATTGCTCGACCAAGGCGCACTCGTCAATGCACCGGCTGTACGAAGCTTTCTCTATTCTCTTCTGTGCTTCTGCAATCGAGCTCATCTGATCTAGGGTTTGCTAACACTTCGCGCTATCATCTTTTTGTGCGACAGTGGGTATGTTTGATGTTTGTTTGCGAGTCACGTGGTGGTGGCAGGCCTATATATAGGCTGACCTGACCTTGATATATTCTACACCGCCTGGCCTTACCTAGGACTGGGTACATACGAGCGTTCGGTTTCAAGTAATACCCACTCGCCTGTCAGGCAAAGCGCTCACCACTTGGGTGCGTGGGGAATGTCAGACTGCCTTACACTACGCATGCGAAAAGGGACACACAGACGTGGCGCAAGTTCTGCTAGACTTTGGCGCCAATGTCAATGCACAGACAGTACGTGAGTGAGACCTTCGCCAACCGTTCAATGTGGCGAAACCGATCATCTAACCGCTCCAATCTTTTCCCTTTTCCCTTTCAGGCGGTACGGTGCTCGCTTTCCTCAGTGTAGCGGGAAATGCGAGGAATGTTTGAAGGTGACCGGTCGTTGGTGTGTTCGCTGGTTCTTAGCGAGGAGAGACACCGATCGAGCTTGCCCGACGAAGGAACAACTCCAAGACGGTGGAGTTGCTCGAGGTCAGCCCACTCTTTCCATGGCTTCGTTGGTTGTGAGCAGCGACACAACTGTCATTCATTCTCTTCTTCTCTCTTCCTCCCTCTTCTTCCGAACCGCCTCAGGATCGGATCAAGCAAGAGCAGGAGCGGAAGAAGCAGGAGTTGGAGGAGAAAGACCTGCAGGGCCGCATATTCGAATTCAGCCAGACCGTCGCCTGGACCCACAAACAGACCGCCCCGTCAGCCGTGCAGTGCCTGCTGCGCGTTGACGACACGGTACTCAAGGGTCTCGCTTCACGTGCTTGGACCAGGTGCTGACTACACGACACGCAACACGACACGCAACACGACACACAAGGTTTGGAGCGGAGGCGCGGATGGAAACATAGGCGTGTGGAACGCGCAGACGGGGCTCCAAGTTACCGGCATCAAGACCAGCGACAAGCGGGGCCGAATGCAGGCCATGATTCTCGTCGACAACACCGTTTGGACCACCTCCGACGAGATGGGCGGTGAGCCCACCATTCGTGTTTGGAATTCCAAATCGGTACCACCCCGTGCTCCCCCCTCTTCCCCGCACACTATCTTACCTCACCCGTTGTTTCGTTTCCGTTTCCGTTTTCGTTTCGCTCCGCGCAGCTGGTCAAGATCACCGAGCTGACCGGCGCCCACACGAAAGTGATCCGCTGCCTGGCTCTCGTCATCTCGCGGTACGGAAACAGTTTTTCATCACAGTGCCACGTGTGCATATAGCCTCACCGCGGTGTTGTTATTGCTGTTGTGTCCCTCCAGTTCGCCCGCCGTGCAGGTGTGGTCGGGCGATCTGTCGGGGGTCATCACCGTGTGGAATGCACAGCGGCTCAAGAAGGAGAGCGAAATCCACCTCCCCGAGACTGGGGTCTATTCCATGCGCCAGGTCGGCAGTCACGTTTGGATCGGCGGAGACTCACACATCATGTGCTACAATCTCAAGGTACCCCACTACAACGCCCGGCAACACCCCAACTCACTCACGCACTCACGCACTCCCTGTTTCTTGTTTCTTATGTCGACGCCTCGACGGCGCAGTCAGGAGACATGTTCACTGTTAATAACGCGCACGCACGTCCCGTGAACGATATCTCGCTGGAGGGGGACTATGTGTGGACTTCCTCGAACGACCACACAGTCAAGGTACCGTGCATACACATCTTCTGACATTCATTTTCCCTTCGCGCGGTCATGTCCGCTGATGGCGCATCGATCGGTGCACAGGTTTGGCGGCCGGGCGCCACGCTCAGCGACATCGTTCGCATCAAGGAGATCAACCTGGACAGCAACGTTTTGTGTCTCTCGCGGTACGCCCATTCTTTCCAGGACTAAACCAGGCCGCTCTCCTGATTCTGTATTGGTCGTGTCGTGTGTGTCGTGCGTCGTGCGTCTGTGAGCGCAATCCAGAATCAGCCACTACAACGCTGCCCAGCAGGTGCTGAACGTGTACATGTCTGGCGGCCAAACCGACGGCACCGTCGCTCTGTGGGACACTCGAAAGCACAGCGAGGTTGAGCGGTTCGGCGCCGAGAAGAACCAGGGCACGATCAGGTAACGCGAGGCATCCCCACACACCTTCGCGTGCGCCAGCGGGACAGCTTGTACGCTCAACAATGTTTGTTGTCACACGTGTGTAGGTGTATGCTGTGGGTGGCGGAGAACAACACGCTCTGGTGTGGATCGCGCGACCGCAACATCTACCTGTGGACGCTCAAGGACTGAGGCGGTTGGTCCGACGGACATTAGGTTTGCTCCGCCAAATTATTCCTATTGGACTATCTTGGTTAATCTAAAACAAAAATACACTTAATAATGGTGTTGGCTTTGGTGGATCTTCTTCCTTCGCCTCTGCAAGAGAAGGAGATGGGTGGCTCACGATCATCGCCCATCTTCGCTTTCGCTCTTCTTTATTTCGCTTTCGTTCTTTGTAGCGAGGCCAGCCCGACCTCTCCTTTCGCCAACGCGTCGCCGTTTATGGTCAAGGATGTCCCGTTCGAACAGACCACCTCCAAGATCTTCGTCTTCGCCAGCTCCTCCTCTGCCTCCAACAATCGCGACGAGATTGGAATCTCGTCATCCACCAACCGATGGGCCGAGATTAATGTGAATCTGCCCACGGGCTGGGACAGGCTGCCCTTCGACGCCGCCTTCCAGGTGGTCGCCAGGCCCAGCGGCGCTGACCTCGCCTCAAGCTTCCTCATCTTGACCAAGGCCCAGGGCGCGTGGGTGCTGGACCTGCCCGCTCGTGGGGGAGTCGACGGCAAGGCCAGCTTCAAGCGCGTCGACGCTCAGCTGGGGCTCAAGGTCGAGGCCACCATGCGTGTGACCTTCCACCCGACCAGTCCCGGTACCTCTCTTCCCCTCTCATCAAAGTTAAGTTTTTATTTATTTGTGATTTTGCGTGTGAAAAGACGAATAAATAATTAATTCTTAATTATGTAATAAATGATTAATTAATTAAGAGTAATACAATTATGTTAATAAATATTTGTTTGGCGCCATCTCGCAGGCAAGTTCGCGGCGGCGAGCGCCAGCGGCGTGTTCCGTTGTTCCCTCGATGGGGAGCGATGCCGCTTTCTTGCGTTCGACTTTGGCTCCGTGAGTGCGGTCGAGTTCGCCACCACCAGCAACGACGCCCTGTGGGTCGGCTCCGAGCGCGGTACGAGATTTGATCGCCATTCGGGCTTGATTCGATTCAACTGACTCACGACTACGACGCACACGACACAGGCCTCTTCTTCGTAAGCACTCTCGATGGGGTCACCTACGTCAACTCTACCGAGGGCGAGGGCGTGGTGTCGCTCGCAGTTGACCACTCGAACGCCGCAGTGTGGGCCGGCACGCAGCACAAGCTGTGGCGCTTCGACGGAAGCGAGCGCTGGACCTTCTTCTGGTGCCTGCTCCCACCCTTAATGCACACGCACACCACACACACACACGCGCACACACACGCACACAGCTAACGTCCCGCGTGACTAGGGTTCCGGCGGTGGTCGACGCGGTGCCGGTGTCGCTGACGCTGGACAACGAGGGCCGCCTGTGGGTGCCCAACGACGAGAGCATCACTGTCATTGCGCGCGACCTCACCGCCACCCGCGTGCGCGGCGGAAACGGCCTGCCTGTCGTCAACCTCACCGCCAGCGCGCTGTCGCCCCGCAGCGGTGCCGTGTGGTTCGGCAGCAAGATGGGGCTCCTAAGACACCACCAGGCCGCGGGCGACCCGCAGGACCCGGCCTGGCGGTACTTCTTTGGCGCGCGCTGGCTGCCGGGCCAGACGTTCGACCAGGGCCAGCAGGTGGTGTCGCTCGCCGTAAGCCGCGAGGCGGTCGGGGTCGACGAGACGGCAGTGGTGGTGACGGACGGCGGTCTGGCTGTGGTGCGCCAGGAGACCGGCTGGACACTCAGGCGCAAGGCCGACCACTACCAGGCCATGGTCAAGCCGCGCCACGACCGACTGGGCTATGTGTGCAGCTGCGGCCTCGGGGCCTTCGGCGATCTCTCGAGCTGGCAGCCGCAGGCCGACGAGAACTCAGGCCTGTGGACCTCCATGTACCTCGCCTCCCAGGCCTTCCGCTACGCCGTCACCAAGGCACTCCACAACCCACGCGTACCACCTGTTTGCATTGTTGACATTCTTACGCTGGCTTGGCGTGTGTGTGCTTTCCTTCCTTCACTTCAGGATCCCGAAGTGAAGAGGGAGGCCTGGAAGAACTTTGAGGCCATGGGTACCTTGATCGCACCCCCCCCCCAATTAATTGATCGCTTGCCTTGGTCAATTTCTCTCTCAAACTTTGCTCCCAACCCACCAACAAAAACCAGAGTTTTTGTACAACGTTACGGGAATTCGAGGATTGATGGCGCGCACGGTGGCCCAGCAGAACACCCTCCCCAAGGCCGACTGGCACTTCAGCTCGGCCTACCCCGGCTGGGTGTGGCAAGGTTCACTCTTTTCCTTCTTCTCTTTCATCACTTTTAAGTTGTCTGTAAACCACCAATCAACTGCCCAGGCGACACGTCGTCTGATGAGGTGACGGGCCACATGTTTGTGTATCCGCTCGTGCACGATCTCCTGGCCGAGACGCCCAGCGAGAAGGCCCGCGCGCTTCGGTTGGTCAATGACACCATGCGCTATATTGTCGACAACGGCCTCTACCTCATCGACGTCACCGGCAAGCCCACTCGATGGTACGCGTGGCCGCTACTTTCTTTTGGCCGCTTGCTAACTCCGACTCCATGTGTGTAGGGGCAAGTGGTCGCCGGAGTACCTCAACCACAACCTGACGTGGACCGATCAGAACGGACTCAACTCGCTCCAGATCGTGTCGTGGCTGCTGTCGGCCTACAGGCTCACGGGCGACGCCAAATTCCAGCACGAGATCAACAAGCTGGTGGAGAAGCACCAGTACGGCATCAACATCATCAACACCAAGGACGTCCACCCGGGCGACGACAACTACTCCGACGATGTACCTTGCGGCCCCTCTCCCGTCCGAATCATATCCTGAGTGACACAACAACACACGACACGCACGACACACGCACGACACACTACAGGAGCTGGCATTCCTCTCGTTCTTCACGTGGATATGGGCATCGCCGTTCGACCTGCGCTCTGAGTTCACGCGGGCCCTCAGCCGCTACTACGCCATCGTGCAGCCCGTCCGGTCCTCGCTCTGGAATGTCGTCTATCTGACTGCCTCCACATTCCTCTCCTCGTCGTCATCGACTGTCGACACCACCGGTTCGCCCGAGTCGGACACGATGGCCGCCGCGGCCTGGACGCTGCGCCGCTGGCCGCTCTCCCTGGTCCACTGGCCGGTGCGCAACAGCCAGCGGCTAGACCTGATCTGGACCGAGCAGGCCAACCGCTTCGCCGGCACCGACTACCGGCCGCCCGTGCTACCGTGGGACGAGGGCGCGCTGCTCTTGTGGAACGCCGACCCGTTCGAGCCTAACGGGGGCAGCGGACACAGCGAACAGGCGCCGACGCCCTTCCTGCTGCCCTACTGGCTGGCCCGCTACTACGGTCTTCTCTCCGACGCCGCAGTGAACAGCGAATCTTTGCTCAAAGTCGCACCGCGGGCCTCGCAAGCATGAGGAGAAGAAGATGATGGGACCCCTTCTTTCGTACGATGCGGGTTACATTGTAACTGGGTTTTCTTTGGTTCTCTCTTTTTCTTTTCTTTTCTTTTTTTTCTCATGAGGGAAAACAAAAGCGAGATCGATGGCGTGGTTGACGATTAGGGGCTGGTCATGCAAGAGCTGCGCCTACACCAACAGGAGCTTCGCACTCTACTGCACCGTGTGTGGGTACTTGGTCCATAAGAAAGGTGCTATCGATTTCACGTGCAAACATGTATCTGTGCCGCCGCCTGTGGTGTCTGGCCTTCGGCCCCCCTCCACATCAGGGCGACCCAGGACTTAGTGGGCGACTCAAAGGCGGTTGTTGAGCCCAACTGTGGGACGCAGACAGACACGAGAATCGTGCAGGAACCAGAGGCAGCAGTAGTAAACAACAACAGCACAGACACCACAGGAAAGGGCTTGATTGAAGAAAGAGACAGCGAAGAGGACAGCCAGCAGAGAGGCCCTGACAGCGGATGAAGTATAGCCCCAACCGAACTATGCTAAGAAAAGTTTTTTCTCTATTTTTGGAGTAGTGGCAGTCCCCGAACGAAAGGAAAGCGTTAAGATGAGAGAAGCGTACCTGTTGGGTGGCCTGCTTGCAGCAATGGCACTCACGTACCTCTTCTGGAACAGCGATTCGACGAGGCGGCTTGAGGGGCTGACTACTTCAGCTATTCCGAACTTCGCGTCTCAAACTTCAAACGTGAGCTACTCTGCAGCCCCTCTTTCTTCGTCTGTGTCCTCTCTCCGACCAACCTTGCCTCCCCGGCCACCAAGCAGTGCCCTCCGTACCACCTCTCCGCCTCCAACTCGGCCGGCGTCTTCTCTGTCATGCAGGACCACCGCACCTACCCCGCTCAGCTGCCCCCCTGAGCTGCTCGAAGTCAGCTTCAACCAGCTGCGGTCCGACCCGCGGCTGCGTATTTTCCAATTCCACATGGGCATCGGCAGGGACTGCGCGTTACTGGACTACCCGGCCATCCTCGATACCGTGGAGTTGGCCTACAACGATTACGGCGGTTCGCAGACGGTGCCGATCAGAGTGAAGCTCACCGCGCAGAGGTGCATCGGGCTGCCCATCGACAGCTCGCCTATCCGATTGCGGAAGGTCCATCACTTCCAGTTTGGGGACTACGTCGTGCGGTGTGCATTCCTAATGGACGACCACGAGCGTACCCGTGCCTCGTTCGACGTCCTCGTGTGCAACGACACCGTTCTTTTCCCGCTGGCCGAGGTGCTCCACTTCCCTCAGGCCGAGCCCATCATCCAGCACGGACTGCTGCCGCGGAACACCGATGCCTTCCCCTCAGCGCCGTGGGCCAGCCCCGAGCTGCAGGTCGTGCGCGCCCGAGGCTCAGACGCCAAGCTGCGGGTGGGGGCCGTGGTCTTCAAGAAGTTCACGTGGGTGTACGACGACAACCTATGGCTCCTGTGGATGCTCGATGTGGTGGGCGTCGATCATGTGGTGATCAACATTGCCACCCGCGACCTGCCTATGTCGGTGGTACACGAGAGCATGGCCCAGGACAAGGGCTTGGCCGAGCGCGTGACGCTGGTCGACCTGGACTTTCCGAGCCGCAAGTCCAACCACTCGTACAGCTTCCTGCTCCAGGCCCTGACCCACGAGCTCTTTCTCCGCTGGCAGGCCGATTTCGACTTCATCTTTCTGCTCGACCCTGACGAATACCCACAGCTGTTCGACACCGCCTCCTCGACTCAGCAGCAGCCCCGGGTACACATCAAGACCTTCATCGGCCTCAATCGGATGCGTATCGAACAACAGGGCCAAGCTTACTTCAGCCGGCCACTCGTGCAGCGATCGGAGCGCAACTCGAAGCCCGACTCGCTGCTGCCCGCCTTCCTGCTCGGGCTAGCCCCGCTCGACGGCCTCACGACCAGCGCAGTGTGGTCGGCTAAGCGGGTAAACTTCGAGGAGCTGGGCAAGGCCCTATTCCCGGTCCGGGCCGCCCTGCGGCCCTACCTGCATTACAACGACTACTGGCCAGGGCGGGTCAAATTGGACTGGCGGGCGAGCCACGTGCTCCACGTTCGGGAGGCGCGCAAGGGCCAGCGTGCCCCTGGGCTGGGTGAGATGTTTTCACAGCCAGTAAACGAAAAACAAAGGTGAAGACGACTTCAAACAAGCAAGCACACCTTTACGTTCGCGGCGGGAATATGCGTGCAAGACTTGTTGCGAACAGGAAATCAATCATTGATGAATGCGCAGAGGGTCATCGCACCATGCGGGCGTCGAGCCAGTAAAAGGGTGCGATATACTCGGCGGCAAACCCGCCACTGACAACGATGCCCCGGTCGCCGACGGGGGTGGCCAGGTGGCCTCGTCGGATGATCGGGAACAGGTGGCCGGCGTCCTTGACCAGCTCCCACCTCATGTTGTCTATAGACCAAGCCAGCACATCGTTAAATCGTTCTTCTCTTGTACAGATTGGGCATTGATAAAAGCATATATAAATATTAATTAATTAATTAAACGTAAACAAAACAAATTAATAAAAAGTAGTGGTACCTGTGTGAAGAATTCGGATCTCCTTGTTGGTGCCGCCATCGTTTTTGGACCCGCCGATAAGGATCATCTGCTTGAGGCTCTGCCCGGGCAGGGTGGTGAGCGTGTGCCGACACAAGGGTCCGGGAATGTCGCCCCTCGTGACCGGCTGCACCCATTGCTGGGCGCCTGCACGACACGCACACGCGTCGACGACACATACGGCACACGTGTGAGTGTTGGTCCTCGGACCGAGATCGCTGGGTTGGTGTGCCGAGATACCGAGATCGAGAATGTAGGAGTCGTTGAGTGGATGCTTGGGTGCGTCGTAGCCGCCGTAGGAGAACAGTCGCTCCGGGTGTCCGGGCATCGGAGAGAGCGTGTGCCATCGTCGTGGCGACGGTCCGTTCTCCCACGCCAGCGTGTCCCATTTCATCGTGTCTGTCCGTCGCAAGCACGTGCTTGAWCGGGTAAGCGCACACGCCACGCCCCACACGACACACGGGCAACCACAAGGTACCGAGGTCGAGGGAGATGAGGCTGTTGAGGGCGCCGAACGAGTTCCATCCGCCGTGCAGAATGAGTTTGTTGTTGATCTGGTAGGAGCAGTGCCATCGCCGCTCCACGTTCTGCACGACCGACTCGTAGGGCAGCGACCGATACTCGTATCTGCCTGTGGGCGATCGCCCTCACAGCGGTCAGGGCGGTCGTGTGCGGTGCGTGTCGCGTCGTGTCGTGTCGTGTGCAGTGCGAGCCATGCGTGTGGTGTGTCGTGTGCGGCCGCACGCACTCGAAGAGGGGTCGATCTCGATCAGGTCGGAAAGTACGCGGTGGCCTGTGTCGTAGCCCCCGTGAATGTACAGCTTACCGTTCCGCACAAAGCTCGCGTGGCCCGCTCTGCCCTTCACCTTACCCAACGACACTGCGAACACCGCACACACGCCACGCACCGCACGCTCAGAGAGTGAGTCGATCCGCGGGTGAACGAGGGCCGACGAGGTAGAGAAGGAGGCGCACCCTTTTCCCAGGTGGGCGAGGTGCCATCGCCGCTGGCCTCATCGGCCCCGAGCGTGTGTGCGTTGTGGAGGACCAGCAGCTGGTTGGTCCTCACTGCGCCGTCGTCCCTTCCGGCATAGCGGCCCACGTGACCACCAAACACAAACAACCTTTGACCCACCACCCAATCAGCAACCAACCGTCAGTCCATCCACACATGTGAACAACACATCATTGGTTAGTTACACAACAGCCTTAAGCCTTGCAACCAATGGTAATGCGCGCAGCTCAAGGAGGTAGAAGGAGGTGGCGCACCGTGCGCCGTGCGAGGCCGAGGCGTCGATGTAGTCGCACGAGTGGCCGGAGGAGAAGAAGCCGGTGAGCTCCGGCCCGTCGCCCTCCCCGTAAATTGGGTGGCAGCCGACCTCCACTTCCGTCGCCACAATTTCGTGCCTGGCCTCCTCCTCTTTCTCTTTCTCTTCCTCTGTCCTGGCTGGCGCCTGGTCTTCTTCCATTCTCTTGTTTGGGGTGTGTTCTTTTTTGTTGTCTTTGTGGCTGCAGGGCAGGGCAAGGTTGTGTATTGGTGTTTCATCACAGAAAGTGTCAAAAGAAAATAGGTCGAACAATGAATTTCGCTTAAAAAATGGAGAATGTAAAGAACGAATTTGTCGACATCACTTCATTTCGTGAATTTGAAAATGAACGCGACGGTGGCGTGAGAGCACGGTGGGCCTGTTTGTGGCAGCGGACACGGACGAGAAACGGATCACAGCGCTGTTCGAGAGGGAGAAAAG
>CACVKS010001363.1:0-10647 GCA_902749335.1 Acanthamoeba triangularis
CCGTACGGGCTTCGGCACGGGTGCGCGTGGCTGGTGCGGATGCTGCACGAACCGCGCCACCTGCACTCGCTCTCCGCGCTCTTTCACTTTTGCTCGGTACACGGCTGTTGCAAGGCGGCGCCCGATCTCGGCGAGCCCGACGTCGAGTCGGACAGTCCTGCGGTGCTCACCGACCCCTCGGTGTGTGTGTGTGTGTGTGTCGTGTTGTGTCGCGTGTGTTGTGCAGGCAGCAAGCTTCGCTTTGATCAAGAACGAGCCGCTCTTCTACTCGGAAATCCTCGGACAGCTCAGAGAGTGGAAGCACGCCGACGAGGACCGAGGGAGCGACAGTCCCCAACCGTACCGCGCACACGCCACACACACGTCACACACACGCCACACGCACAACCGCACGCGCTCACCGCACGCGCACCAGGGGCCAATGCGACCAGTACATGTGCCCCGGACCCAGCGACGCGTCCATCCGTGCCGCGGGGGTGCGTCTGAAGACCGTCGCCGCCAACGCCGCGGCCGCACTGGCCGGCACGCGAGGTCTCGAAGCGCCGGCCGGCTGGAGCCTCGACATCGCCGACCGGCCCTCCATCCTATGTCCGGCCGACCCCGCCCAACCGCAAATCACACGAAACGACAACCAACCATCAGAATTATAATATAATATAATATAATAATTAAAATAAAAATTATTAAAATAATAATCAAAATTAAAATTATCGTTCATAATCAATAACATTAAAATAACATAACATTGGGGTGGTTTTTTTTTTATTTGTGGGCTCTGGTGGCCTCTTCCCGGCGCCAGGACTTGAGCATGCGGAGGAAGAGGTGCTGCGGGTAGTCCCGTAGCACGTCCCTGGCGGCGCACGAGCGGTGGTACATCTTGAACAGCACCGGCGCGACGAGGCTGCTCTTCTTGGCGGCCTTCACGCACTCGTCCATCATCGCCGCCCCGCCCGCGGGCTCACCGCCGTCCGCCGTCGGCTGCAGTTGCTTGGGCGGCCACGGGATCGCAGCGAACACAGAGTCGACGTAGCCGGTGAACTGGTCCCACTCGCGCCGCGCGTCGGCGTAGAGGCCGCGCCACTGCGGAAAGCGCTCCAGGAACGAGGTGTGGTCGTTGGTCCGGACCACGTCCAGCATCAGCGTGGTCGAGCGCTCCTCATCGTCCGACCTATCATCCACGTGTGTCGTGTGTCGTGTGTGTCGTGTGTGTCGTGTGTGTCGTGTGTGTCGTGTGTGTCGTGTGTGTCGTGTGTCGCAGACCAGTTGATGATTGATCACCGAATGAAGGGGGAGGAGCATACCGCCAGCACAGCTTGTCGAGCGCGCGATGGGCCGGCGACTTGACCTTGACGCGGTTGAAGTTGCGGTCGGCCACCACGAAGCCGCACGACACCGTGGGGTCGAGGTCGAGCGACAGCTTCACCACCTGCTCCATGCTCTCGAACTGGTAGCCCCCACCCTCAGCTGACACCGCACACACACCAGACACCAAGTCACGAAGAGGACCCCGGATGCCACGCGAGCGATCTGAGGGCGGGGGCGCACGATTAAGGATCCGCTGCGGCGTCGCGCAGCCGAGCGCGCGGGCAAAGGGCTCGATGTCGGCCTCCTCCTCGAGCGTCGTCATGTCCCTCACCCCGTGCAGCACCAGCCGCTCTTCCCACTGCGCGCGTGTGCGTGTGCGTGCGGATCGTCAGAAGTGTGTGTCGTGTGTGTCGTGTGTGTCGTGTGTCGTACGGAGTCGCTGTCGCCGTGGGCCAGGACGAGCGACTGTCGATCGCAGCTCATGCAGAACATGAACACGAACTCGGCCAACCGCTTCTTCGTCTTCTGGGTCCCTTCGACCACGGCGTCGGGGTCCGGCAGGCGGTGGCCCCTCTGCCGCCAGATGTCCCAGAAAAAGTCGGCGAAGGTGGTCGTGCTCTGTCGCACCGCGGCGGCCGCGCCGGAGGCCAGGACCGACGCCACCTGGTTGGGGAAGTAGCCCCTGGCCCGGTCCGCCTCGAACTTCTCGTTCGAGTAGGCCCACTCCAGCTTGGCCTCGAAGAACTTCCACGGGTTGTAGCCCTGTCGCCCCTCACACCATCAGTCTCAAAAAAGAACACGACACGACACACGCACGACACACGCACACACGACACACGCACACACGACATACACGACATGACACGACACACGACACGACACACGACACGACACGCGCATGCTTGGGATTCCGTACGGGTCKGCGGGAGTAGTAGTAGCGTTGGCCGTCGGAGGTGAGGGCGGAGATGAACTCCTCGCTGCCCTCGGGCGACTCCCACGAGGAGACGTACCAGCGGCCCTGGTAGCAGTAGAGCGTSGCCATCGTGCCGTCCACCTTCTCGGTCACTGCGCACGACACATGACACGACACGCGCACGACCGCACACGCACACGAACACACGCGTTATCGAACACGCACGACACACATGACACGCATTAAAAAGAGGCCTTGGGGGGTAGTACCTGTGGCATGGGGCCAGGMGATCTGGTCGATGGTGGGGAGGGCTTCGACGCGGTAGTGGCTGAAGAACTTGCCRTAGGGCATCACCACCACGCGCCACTCYTCGGCGCCGCCGCCGCCGCCGTCGTCGTCGCCGCCATCGCCGCCGCTCAGGCGCTCCAGCACCAACCCGTACGCGCACTCCCGCACCACTGCCAAAGAAAATAAAACAAATATATTAAAAAACAAAATCAAAAAAAAAAAGAAATTCGTGAATAAATGAATACGAGATTGAAAAAAAGAAAAAAAAAGAAAAAAGAAATGAGGGACGAACCTGGGTCGTCCTGGGGCGAATCGAGTTTGTCGGCGCACAGGTGGAACAGGTTGGGGTGGTCCCGGTGCTCGGTCACGATGATGCTGAGCTCGCGGGTCAGCGCCTCCAGCCCGAACGCACGCACGTAGTCCAGGGTCTTTAACGACCCCGCTTCCTGATTGGTTCCTGCTCATATACAAAAACATATACATTTATATATACATATAGAGATATATAGATGTGATCATATGTTTGATGATATATGAGCATTGCGGGTGGAACCGTAACGTACCGCTGGCGCCGCCGTCGGCTTGTTTCCTGTAGCGTCCCTTCTTGGTCTTCTCCTGGAGCTGGAGCGGCTGGGCGAGCCGGTTGATGGTCTGGGTGAGCTCCTCGTAGAGGGGCTTGTACTTGGCCTCGTAGAAGTTCCAGTCCTGACTCGTTTCGGCCATCACCTGAGCATGAAACACACACAACACACGCGACACACACACACGACACACACGCGGCACACACGCGACACAGGTGTGAGGCCAGTCGCCAGTGAGGGCTGAAGTCAAGCGCTGGGTGTGGCAGCACACCTCCTTCCAGAGGCTGTTGGCCGATTCAAAGTCGTAGATGGCGCCCTTCTCCAGCAGCTGCACGCCGAACTGCAGATATCTGCAACAGCACCGAAGGCGAAGAAGATAAAGCGACGACATGTCATTGCACGTTCGTTCGTTCTTCCATTCAAGGCAGGACAACAAGCGCCCCGAAGAACGAAAGCGAAAGCGAAGGCAAGTTCCGTACCGGATGCCGTGCATGATGTTCTTCTTGGCCTTGTAGATGTTGCCCTCCCGCCAGCAGCGCTTGGCCTGCCATGAAACGGAGGCCATCAGGTACACACATGACACACGACACACACACACGACCGCACACGCACAATGTCAGCAGGGTAAGCCTGTAACTAGTCGTGGATGTGGTGGGTGGTGGTGGGTAGTGGGTGGTGGCACCTTCTGGAGGTTGTGCTTGGAGTCGAGCAGGGCCGACTTGCGCACGTTGAGTTTGCGCATCTGCCACGGGAGCTTGATCTCCTCCTTGAGCACAAACCGTCGCGGCATGAACAGCACCAGGAGACACCTGCCGGGTCCACAGACGCACGTGAGCGGACCAGGACCATCTGTGAGACACTGTAATCTATATTGTAAAGGTGCGACATGGCCTCAAAATGTAACAAACATGTCGGACGGAGCAGACGGTCGAGGTGGTACGTACCAGACGAGGCACTCTTTGAGCAGGAGGGTGAAGTAGACTCTATGGTACAGGTTGACGTTGAGGTCGCCCTCCTCGATCAGCTTTGGCCCTGATGTGCCGCGATACAACCATCAGCCAAGCCGCTACAAGAACATATAAAATTTAAAAAAATGAAAAAATATAAGATATATATTAATAATATATTAATAAATCTCTAAAATGGCTATCTAGAAAATATTATTTAAATATTTGGTCCCAAAAATTAACAGCAAAAAATTTGAATTTTAACTTATAATGAGCAAGAAGGCACCTTCAAAATAAGGCCCCTCGACGATGGCGATGAGGTCGTAGTCGGCATCGGGCTGGTGGCACTGGTGTACGCGCGAGCCAAACACGTACACGTTGCGCAGCGTCTCCCGCTGGGCGGCCTCCACTTCAGGACTCGCCTCCAGCAGAACTTGCACGCGCTTCAGCAGCTCCTCAGGACCCACCTCTTCTTCTCCTTGCTTCTCCATGCCGGTGCTCGCGCTTGTTTGGTCTGCGCACACCAAACAGCGTGTGCAAACCAGCTGCCAGACAGGCTAAAATGAATTACAAGTATTTTCTCATAAGCAAATCCAATCTTCTCATACTGGCCATATCGAAAATCAAGTTTTGCAACGAAGGGCTCTTTGGCGTAGTGGTAGCGCCACTACGTAGTGGTAGCGAGACGTCTCTCTTAAAGCGAAGGTCGAGGGTTCGATCCCCTCAAGAGCCTTTCCGTTTTTCTTTTTGACAACAGGGAATTTTGCTTTTGGCACCATTTTCATCATTTTTTTTGCGAGTGTGAGCTCTATTGGAGGAGTGCGCAGTGTTACAACACTTGAGGCTCGACCATGAAGCACACCAGATTCTGGATCCAGTCGATGTAACCGGCCTCATTGAACTTGCGCACCACGACCAGCTCGTTCTGCGAGTTCGGAACTCGGTAAAAGGACTGGTGGCGCGTCATCGTGCCGTCGGCCTTGCGCAGGTAGGGCAGGTCGCGGTGCACGTTGGAGTGCATGTTGCGCCCGAACGCAATGGTCTGGGTCACGTTGCCGTCGTCCTCCTGCCAGCCGAACTCGAGGCAGGTGCCCTCCCTGGAGCGGCCGGGCAGCGCGTTGCCGTACTCGAAGATGACCAGAGGCGGGAGGGACGACCCGAGGGCAAAGCTGGTGGTGACCCAGCAGCCGCATGAGGGCTCGTAGAGGGTCGACTGGTTGAACCACGGCAGGTTCATGGTGGAGGTGACGTGGCCTGTCGACGGGTCGTAGAAGGTGAAGGAGCCGGAGCAGTTGAAACGGCCCAAGTTGGACGCCTTGATGGGCTCGAGCCTGGCGAGGCCTGCAGCGGTGAAGGGCAGCTCCTGGCACGTGGTGTCGAAGAAGGCGCTCGTGGACTCCACGAGGAGAAAGGCCAGGCAGCAGAGCAGGAGCAGCTGGAAGCGGGACATGGTGGTTGGCTTAATGTGAGTGTTGGTGAAGAGATGAGGGACGAAAGCAAGGGATCGCTTTTAAGGGCGGTTCGGCGGATTGGGATTGGTCCAATCCAAATCCTTGTGGCGAAGTTCAACTCCGATGCTTCTTTGGTTTTCGATCGATCTTGTTTCGGCGGTTTACAAATTCGGCCGAAGTTGTAACTCCACCGTTACAACGAAAGGGGCAAGGGTGATAATCACCCAAGAGAGAGCCAAAGGCCATACGACCGCACACGAAGCCGAGCGCTTGGATTTATTGGGCTGATGGACAGTTGCCGCCGCCGAGAGTGTCGCACGGTGGGGCCGCATTGAAGTCAAAAGGGTAGTAGCTCCACGCGATCCGCCGAACATCCAACAAGGCGCGCACCTCGTCACTGCTCTTCTCCACCAGCGCGTTTGGAACCTGCGCGCGCGTGTGTGTGAGCCATACGACACACGTGTATACAAAACGACGGGCACGCCTGGTGGCTGGAGAGTGGCGTACATTTTCCTCGTGTTCGTAGTTGTAGTGGAATACGACGTATTCCTGCGTGCGTCGGTCATAACCCTTGGCCTCTTGCCGCGATCCGTACCACACGCAAGTCTTCTCCGAGCCTGTCATCGCCATCGCCGTCGCGACAGTGAGACAGTGAACTGCGCGGTGGCCTTGATGATGATAATGATGCTGCTAAGTACCCAGCCGCTCAAGCACGTGAGGGCCTGGTCGCTGCGGTTTGCTGGTCCACGTGTCCTGGTACAACAGCGGCGCCTCGACCCGCTCCAGCAGTGGCAGCGTTGTGGGCTGTCACACGCCACCGCACGCGCAGGCACACACTGTTAGGCCGACCTACGCTCGCGTGCGCTTGAGTCCTCGAGGCGTACCGCAGAGTTGGAGTGGAGGAGCAGTCGGCCGTCTTCCCAGATCAGGACCCGACCGTCAGCGTCTTTCCAGCCCTTTGCATACTTTCCCGAAAACTGAGCGTTTGATTGGTGGCGTAGTAAGACAGGGGCCAATACTGGTGCTGGGTGCAAAATATAAAAATATCAAGACAGTGGCGTACCTGGAGAGGCATCAGTTTGACGTGCAGGCTGCTGCTGTAGAGGACCCACATCGAGAAGTTGGTCTCCTCCCACGCAAAGGCAGGCTTGGAGGACGTCAGGCTCACAGCGCTCGGCGCATTCTTGACATTGTCACTTCAGTTCAGTAATTGCCGAACGGTGGCGATGGCACGATGATGAAGACGATAACAACGATGATGATGATGAAGAAGATGATGATGAACACGATCGTGGAGATGTGTACCTTCCAGGCGTCGTTGATTTCGGGTCGGTTGGCGAGGATGGTGAGCTGGCCCTGGAGATACAGCAATCCGCTGCCGGTGTTGAACGAGATGATGTCGAACTCGCGCAGGTCCTCCGCGCTGACCAGGCCCGCCACATCGCCGATCAGGGTGTCGATGTCGCCCCACGCCCAGTGCGAGTAATCGCCTGCACCATCATCACCATCGGCATCATCACCATCATCATCATCATTAATCGCCCTCGAGGGGAGATGGTACGGATGATGTCGTGGAAGGCGGCGCCGAAGAGCGGCTTGTAGACGCCCACCTTTCGTGGGTTGAGGCTGAGCAGCTTCTTCACGTTGGCCTCCTCTCTCTCGTTCACCAGCCCGCTGCCCAGTCCCTGTAAAGGAGAGAGCGAGCAAGAGAGATGAGTGACGATAAGGTGGAAGGTGGTCAGCGTGCATGCGAACCGCTTTGAGTACGGTCATCAGTCGCTCAGCCACCTCACCCTCTTTGACGCTCACGTAGTGGATGTTGTCCGCCTGCACCCTGCAAAAAAAAAAAAAAAGAGGTAGAAGAAGTAGAAGTAGAAGTAGAAGAAGTAAAAGCATCAGAAAGAGAAGCAGAAGAAGATGCAAGTCTGTCAATACCACCACACGACCCACAACACGAAGTTGGCAAAGGGCCAAGGGTCCCTCTACGCACTCGGGGAGGACCATGGTGGCGTTCTCGTAGACGAGGAAGAGGTGGAGGTGGGGCGCGGACGCGGCCACAGTGCGCAGGCAGAAGGCGGCGTAGCGCGGCATGGCCGGAGCAGACAGGAAGGGCACCACCCACGCCACTCGCTGGTCGGCGTCCCATCGACCTGCTCGTCCGTCAGGTGGTCGGCGGGGTTCTATGTCCGACTCAACGACAGTGCCTGCACAGCCGGCGATGATGGCAGTGAGAAGAAGAAGGTGAAGAAACGATGAGGGAAAAGTAGAGGGAGGAGGCAAACCGGTGAAAGGGATTTGTTCATGCGGTAGGGCGGAGAGGAAGACGAAGAAGGCGAGGAGGGAACAGGCGGCCACGGCCAGCGGCCACCACTCCTTCCACCCCGTCCTCGGGCTACTACTACTTCTCCTCATCTATCTTTCCGCGACTATAGTGATTTACCCCGACTTTGAGATATTTATTTAAAATACCCAAAACATATTTAATTAGGTCGTAATGGGACGAATTTTCGTCCGTGAGTTGTTTTCCTCTCATTTTCTTCGTTTTCACGCGTCTTTATTTGGTAAAGGTCTACCTGGTCCTGTTGTGTCAAGAGACAGTCTTCACTGGTCCATAACCGAGAAAAGATGAAGTTCATGACCTGGTTGATGATTTGCGTGGCCGTGGTTCTGGCATTCTCCGCCCACAACCTGGTCTCCGCCGCTGCCCGCCGCGCTGACTACGATCCTGAGCTGTGCCCCATCTGTGAGTTCGGCTGCCAGCTCATCGACCGCTTCCTGGCTGAGAACTACACCGTCAACGAGATTGTCTTGGCCCTTGAAGCGATCTGTGCGCTCGCCCCCGAGCCTCTGGCGACCACTTGCCACCAGTTCCTGTCCAACACCCTGCCCGTTCTCCTCAAGGCCCTCACCAGCGGACAGACCCCCGATCAGGCCTGCGAGCTCGTTGGTGCTTGCACCTCCGCCTCGGCTGACATCATCAAGCTCCCGCACACTGCTCGCATAAATTGACTTTAAAAGAAATCAAAAAGAATAAAACCTAAGAAGTAGAGTGGGAGAACACAGGAAGGAGCTGTAGCACGAGCGGAAATGGCCACAAGTGGGAGAAGAAGTGGCGATGGCACGGAACCTGATCGAGGTTCTGCCCCTCACTGAACGGGCTGACAACCAGCGTGGGCCGCCTCCTGGGCTTCGGCCTGCCCGCTGGGACGGTGACGGGGACTGGCCATGGCGAAGTGGTGTACGCCAAGCCGTGGTTAAAACTGTGGACCTCAACGATGATGACAATGACGGAAACGACGACGGCAGCGTGAACGATCTTGTTCAGACTACATCGAGAACGGGATCGAGCGGCTGCAACACCATATCGTGGTGACGAAGCATTGACCGCACACGCGCGTGTGTTTTAATTGTGGGCCCAGGTCGACGCAAATGACGCTCAAGAAGTAAAAACAACATCACGCTTTGACAAAGATAAGTTGCATCACGTCTGGCCAGAATGGGGCAGGATCTGACCAAGCTCACGCCAGATGAGCTCAAGGCTCGTCAAATCAAGGAGATGGACGCTGAAATGAAGCAGAAGCTCCAGCGCGGTGCCAACTACAACAGTTACTCCCCCCTCCACTTATCTGTCCTTCGATTTGTTGATTAATTTTGGCACGCTGCTGTGCTATTGTTTATTCATTTTTCTTTCAAATCAATCAATTCATTTCATAAAATGAAATGAATTGTTCATTTATAAATTAAAAAGGGGGCCAAGAGATGAAGGTGGAGGTGGAGATTGACACTGCTTTGTGGTGGGGGGCGACACCGCAAATATAGTGAAAGTTGTGATCAAGGGAGACAAGAACACGGGCAAGACCTGCCTCTGGCGTCGGCTGCAGCGCATGTCGTTTGTAGAGGACTACCGCAGCACCGAGCAAATACAAATAGCCACCATCGCCTGGGACTACAAAGGTGCACAACTCGTCTGCTTTCCAACACACACACCGCACACGCACGACCACTACGTCACCGGCAAGGTGTTTGGGCGTTGCTCTCCATCACCGCACACACCGCACACACATGCTTTCGCTGGTGTAGTTGTGTTCTCACCAACCTTGGACAACAGCAACGAGCGATAAGATTAAGGTGGAGGTCTGGGACGTCGTGGACAAAGCATCGAAGCGGAAGGAGAGCGGCAACCTGAAGATCGGGATTCAGGGCGAGGACGGCCTCGACGTCGACCTCTCCGACGACGATGACGAGGAGCGCAAGACCCCGAATCTGCCCGCGACGACGCCCGGCGTCAATCCGCAGGGCAGCTTCGCCGTGGACAAGCTCGACGCGGGTACGTTTACTGCGCTGTGTCGAGCTGCCGTCCTGGGACTCTCATGCGCGTATTGATCGTGGATCAACACACCACACCACACCACACACAGAAACGGTGAATGTGTACAAGAACTGCCATGCCGTCTTGTTCCTGATGGACCCGCGCAAGAAGTGGACCTTCGATTACATCGAACGCGAGCTGCCCAATGTGCCCAAGAGCACCTTCGTCCTCATCCTGGTACAGGCCTGTTATTTATTTTATTTTATTTTTATATTGTTTTATTGAGGTCTGACCTTGATTTGCCACCAGGTGAACTACAAGGACGYACCACAGAACCAGAGAGTGATCAGCGAGTACGAAATGCAAGAGTTTGCCAGAAATGCCGGTACGGCGCCCACACCGCACCACCGCACCACCGCACCACCGCACCACCGCACCACCGCACCACCGCACCACCGCACACGCATTCGAGCGCGCGTCAGTCGCGCATCGCGTGCAAGCGTCAGCCTGATCACACAGCTTGGACACCACGCTGCAGGCAAGTTCGTGCGGTGCTTGGAGTGTTCGATGCGAAACTGCTACGGAATGAAGGGAATTCGGTGCTTCTTCAACCTGCCCTTCCTCAAACTCAAGGTACCGGCGCTTGGCAAGCCTTGCTTGCGTTTTATATATATATATATATATATATAATTAAAAGAATTGAGGTCTCCTCGTTTTTTTTTTAATTTTTAATTTTTAATTAACGTCTTATTTTGTTGTTGTCTGCAGCGGCAATACATCATTCAGCAGCTCAAGGAGAACGAAGCCGATCTCGACGCTGCCGATCAAGAGCTCGATTTGGTCAACTCCGAAC
>CACVKS010001364.1:0-16425 GCA_902749335.1 Acanthamoeba triangularis
TATGTCAATCAGGGCAAGTACAATCTGCTGCTGGTGCTCACCGGCGGTGGTCGYCTCAACTTYGCCGGCGCGCGCGTCTGGGCCGATCAAGCCGACCCTCGTCTTCTGGCCTCGATCGAGCTCACCGTCTGCCTCGACGCCCTGGCCGCTGGCGACAAGCTCCATCTCCACGTTTCCCGTCCCGCCAAGGACCCCATCATCGGCCAGCTTTACAGCGTACGCCTTATCTCTCGGCAGTGCGTGTCGTGTCGTGTCTAATTTTCCTCGGGGAGGGGTCTCATGACAGAACCTCAAGATGGCTGGTGCCGCTGAGGGCGTGGAGGTGGAACTGGTGCACAAGAAGATTAACATCAGCGACCCCAACATCGCCTGGGAGCACGAGGTCTTCGCGCGCAAGCGCATCCCCGCCGCGACCATCTCCCACTTTGCCCAGCACTCCGCCGCCCTCTTCTCCCGCTCCAACGTGCTCGACACCACGTACTTACTCCGCTCCCAACCACATCTTGCGCGCGCACCAGCACCGCACATCGCTCAACCTCTCGCCCTTCGATGATGAACAGGAGCCAGATCGACATGGACGTGTTTGCGCGCAACGTGAAGGTGGTGGGCGAGGGTCTGGCCCGCTACGTCTACAAGCTGGGCAACCAGTCGGGCGCGGTGCTCGAGGGCTCCCACGCCGTGCACGTCGACTTCCTGCGCTCGTGGCTCACCACCATCGCCTCCTTCCCGCGCGTCTACCCCTATCTCGCCGCCGCGTCGCCCCTGTTCGGCGCCCTCGAGAAGGCGCTGGGCGACTACGCCGAGGTGACCAGGCAGACCCAGCCGTGGGACGGCGAGGTGACGCCGGCCGCCGCGGCCGACGCCGACGTGTCGCGACCAGCCGGCCGGGCGCCGTCGGTGGTCTTCTACCAGCCGGCGACCGCGTCGCTGGCCGTGCACAAGGTCAAGCCCGGCACCTTCGACCTTCTCCTCACGGTCGTCATCGCTGCCTACCTGGGCCTGGTCTACGTCTACTTCAAGGGCGTGGATGAGACCATGAAGCAGGTGCAGGGCCTGCTGACCTCCAAGGACAAGAAGAAGGTCAGGTAAATAGGAAGCTCCATAAAAGAAAGAAAGAAAGAAAGAGAGAGAAAGAGATGGAGGGGGTTTCGTTGTTTGGGTAATCACAGGTGAAACGTGGGTCGCAAGAGAAACACGTTCTTATTTATTCTCTTCAATTCGTTCATTTTTGATTTTTGATTTTTCTTTTCTTTTTTTTAAAAAACCTCGCCCACAGTCCAAAAAAAAAAAAAAAAACATATAACATGCAACAGAATTTCCTTTTCCCAAGTTGGCTGCGAACCGTGGACAACACCCAAACAAACCCAATCCCGGCATGAAGGCGCATCTCGGGCTGGCCTTGTTGGTGCTGCTGGCGCTCACAGCAGTGCCCTCCCACGCCAAGTTCGCTCCCGCTGAGCTGCCAGGCATCAAGCTCACCGTCACCCAAGCTGGTTCGCCTCCCTCACGTGAGGTGCCTCTTGTACTTGCCAACACCTTGTGCGGTTGTGAGCAGGATTGGACGTGTTCACCGATGGGCTGTCCATCGTGCCTCAGATCTTCGGCAACATCTCCACGCCATTCGTCCAGGGGTCGGCCCCCGCTCCGGGTCTGGGGCTGGTGAAGTGGGTCTTGTACTCGGCCTCCCCCATGAAGCTGGCCAACTCCACTTCCCGCACCGGCCTGCAGCCTAACACCGGCATCACGCTGACCATGTGCGTGCTCCTTCGCCATTCCTGGTCCGCCCATCGTCTCACCCTTGTGCGTCGTGTGTGTTGCGTGTTGTGTGTCGTGAGTTGTGGAGTGCAGTAACTCGCAGCTGGTGGCCAGCGTGAGCTTCGAGTACACCCAGCAGGACTCGCCCTACTCCTCGGGCACAGGTAGCCTGGTGCTCAATTTCCAGGGGACCTCCATCTCCCTGCTGCTCCAGCTGGGCGAGAACAGCCAACAGCCCACGCTCACCACCCTGTCCGCGGCGTGCAACGTCACTAGCATCGACGTCGTGACCGCAACTGGCCCCAGGTTTGACCTCCTCGCTCTACCCAGCGCTCCCTCAGTGTGCCTGAGCCGTGCCATCACCATCACCATCACCACAGCTGGCTGGGCGACTTCTTCGCCAAGGCCATGCGCCAGCCCCTGCAGTCTGCCTTTGAAGCGATGATCGCCGGTCCGACCTTCGCCTCCACCGTTAATCAGGTTCACAAAGTATTTTGAGTATTACGAAAACATTTATATATTACATCAGCATCACATTTGCATAGTTGCTAAGTGTACATATATATATATCTCATGTACAAGGTGTTGGACAAGTCTCTGGCCAGCATGGCGGTCCACCAGGAGATCTGGGGCCTCCTCGAGATGGACAATGCGTTCACCTCGCCGCCCAATGTGACCGCGGACCGCATCACCATCAGCTCGCGCGCCGGCTTTCGCCTGCTGCCCAACGGCACCGAGATCCCGGTGTTCCGTCTCCCCATGCCCGACTCGGTCAACAACGACATGGTGCAGATCGTGATCAGCGACTCCGTGCCTGACGACGCCCTCAACCTCGTTTACGGCACTGGCGTGTGGAGCGTCGAGCTCTCTAAGGAGGTCAGTACATGTTTACCACCGAGACTTGACACTCTATCTCATTTGTCTACAACTCACATTTTGTTGGACTGCGACCAACAGAACGCTCCGTTGTGGCTTTCGGTCATGATGAGAACCGACTTTTGGATTCGTACGTTGCCTAGCTCTCTGCGCAAACTCGCTTCAAAACACTAACTTTTCACAACATTCATCGCTACAGCCTTTGTGCCGGCGTTGAACCCATGGCCCGGCTGCGACCTGATCGCCCAGGTGTCGGCCAACAGTGCGCCCATAGTCTCCTTCCAGAATCAGGGCGTCCTGCTCCAGGTCACCGCCGAGATCCTCCTCTCGGTGGTCTTTGAAGGAGGCGTCCTCAACGGAACGACCCAGGGAATCATCGGGATCGGTGTCTACATTAACGCCGGCGGCAAGGTGCCCCCAATCCCCCTTCTCGTCGCACCTTACAATCTTGTTTCCCTGGGAACGCGTCCAACGGTTTTTAACAATAACGACGACGACAGGTTCAGATCAACAACGGCGTGCTGAACGGCCAATTCTCCTACATCGACTGTCAGTACAAAGTGCTGGTACGGGCCAGTCCCGCTTTGGTTCGTTGGGACCTAACAACCTACAATTCACGGATGACTGCGTTTGTGTGTGCGGCGCGAAATGGGGTTGCAGTTTTCTCTGGTGGGAGATATCGGTGCCTTCGACCAGTTCAGCTGGGTCCTCCAGGACATCTGCACCGACGGCTTCCTGCCCGCCATCAACTACTACGCGGGGGTGGGCATCCAGATCCCCGCCTTGCAGGGCTTCAACCTCGTCAACCCGACCATCGTCTCCAGCGAAGATCACATCGCCCTCACCACCAACCTTTCCTTATAAGAACGAACATTACATAAATATGCAGTGGTTGAGCTCTTGATTACAAGTTTTTCCGCCACACTGGTGGTTGGTCGCGCTTGTCTCTCGCACGCACGCACGCAATCACTGGCTGCGGTCGCGGTCGCTGGGCTTGGGCTTGAAGGCAGCGCGGCTGGCCGACTTGGCCTGGTAGATGGCTCGCGCGGCCTGGTCCGATCGCAGCTGCTGGCGGCCCTGCGGTGCGTAAACGTGTGTCATTTAGCTCTTGCACGAACGCAGTGACCACATCATCATCACCACCACCATAATCGCGTATGACAATGGCGCGGTGGGCGGGCCATGAGCGGGGAGCCGCACCCTAAAGCGAGAGTCAGCGTCGGCGTAGCCCTGCGGCGAGTCGATTCTCTGCATGGTGTCAAGCTGGCGGTCCAGGTGTCGCGCCTGGTCCATGTAGGACGCTGTTGATCCCCTCAGGTCAGGTCAGATTCGAAAAACCACGACACGACCAACGACACAACGACCAGGCACACGCACACGCACACAACACGATACGACACGCACAAGGAAGGCGCGGCGTACACAGAGCGGCTTGCTGCTGTGGAGCAGCCTGGGGCGTGACCTTCATCATCAGGGACGCGTTCATGGACTGCCACTGCCTGGCTCCCTCGTAGTCGCCTGTTTACACGTGGACAGTGAGCAGAAGATGTGGGCCATAACCACCCAACTCACCCTTACGAGAGGGAAAGCCTGGAAAAAAGAAAAAAGGAGAGAAAAACGAGAGGAAAAACTCACCTCGCTGGGCCATGACGCCGGCCTGTTGGACAGCGTTGTGGCCGATGACGGCCACATCCACCTCCTTCAGGGCCTCCTCCTTCTGGGTGGTCACCTGGCGATACACACGACCACCGGTGAATTCAAGCAAGACAACCAAGCGTCAAGCGTTGTTCGGAGCGGCTGCGCGCACCACACGACCAGATACGACGCACGACACGCACAGCACACGCACACGCAACAAAAAACACATGCGGGCGCACCTTCTGCTGCTTCGTCAAGACGCGCACGCACTTGCTTCCGTCCAGCCGGGTGTAGTGGATCTGCACTTGGAAGGGCAGCGTGTCGATCTTGTGGGCGGTGAACTCCTTCCTGACGCCGTACTCGAACGAGATGTCTGAATCGGCGTTGACGTTGCCCACCTCCTTCTCCACGTGGTTGGCCCGCTCCTTGCCCTCGACCTCCATCCCGTCGCCCATCTGCCCTCACGCCCACACCCCACCGTAAGCCGCACGGCACCCAACGACACACGACACACACGCACACGAGACACGGCGCTCAACGCAACGCACGGCTCGCACAGGATAGGGTGGGATAGGGGCGCGACGTACCGCGTCATCGGAAGAGCGCACGTACATGTTGGCGCTGAGGAGGAAGTGAAGGCGGACATTCTTGGCGATGGTGGGCTTCTCCAGGATCGCGTCGAAGTTCTTCTCCAGCTGCAGCGGGTCCACAATATCCACCTGTGACGACACACGGTCATTCCCATGACACACGACACACAACACGCGCACGACACGACACGCGCAAGGGAACGCACCTTGCCGGAGGTGAGGTCGGCGAGGATGCCCAGGTTCTCGAGCTTGCAGTCTTCGCCCTCGATGGAGACGGTGTTGATGACGATGCCCTTCCCCCGGGCCTCGTCGGCCACGCGCCGGTAGAACGACTCGACCACCTCCTGGTCGGCCACGCTGCGCAGCGCGTCCATCGAGCCCAGGCCCACGGTGGCCAGTCCGTCCGTGCAGAGCAGGATCGTGCCGTTGGTCTTGGCCAGCGCCACGGCGCAGAGCACGGCGGGACCGAGCGCGGTGGCGCCCGTCTCCTGCAGCCCGAACACCTTCTCCACCAGCCCGTCGCTCGTCTCGCTCACCGGCCTGACGTGTGCGTGTGCGGTGTCGTGTCGTGTGTGCGGTGAGTGTCGTGTCGTGAAGCGGAAAGGCGGAGGGTGAGCGGTACCGGCTGAGTGAGAGTTGGGAGGCAGAGGAGAAGAGGCTGTCGTAGGAGTTGAGGAGATCGCCGGTGAAGGTCTTGGGCGCCTCCGAACCGTCGCCGAGCACGGTCACGTCGCCGTTGAAGCAGATCACGCCCACGCGACGATTGGGCGACTTGTTCTTCAGCTCCTGCAACTGACTCGCAACCGCAGCTTGCACGCACTACGCCAAGGCCAAACCACTCATCAGCTCATTGATCGCACACTGTCGTGTCGTGTCGTGTCGTGTCGTGTCGTGTCGTGTCGTGTCGTGTCGTGTCGTGTCGTGTGGAGGCGGGAGATATAGGTGACGTCGCGGCGTTGGCCGGGCATGAACTGGTCGCCTTCGATGAGGAAGCCCGCAAAGTCCTGTCGCCTCTTCTCCATGCCCTTGAGCTGCACCTTGCCGGGCACCTCCGTCGACACGCACATCGACCCCGAGATGTCTGCCGGTAGGAGGCCGCCCACGAGCCATCATCGTCAGCCAACCCTCCTGAATTCGTCGAAATAACTTGAATTCTTGCGACTTGGGGGAACGTACCGATGACGAACACCAGATTGTTCTCGGTGGCGTCGCTAGCGACGGGGGCCGGCTCGAGCAGATAATCGAGGGACTCGGCCTTGGGCACCTGGCGATGATTGGGAGGGGGTGGGTTACAATGACACGCCATCACCACCAATCGCGCTTGTGCTTGTGTGCCGCCAGGCCAGGAGCACCTCTTCGTCGTCGAGCTCGATCTGGTTGGCGTGGCCGCAGAACTCGCACTGCCAGACGCTATCGCCCTCGATGGACTCCGCCTCCTCCTCCTTCTCGGTCTTCTTCTCCTCGCCGCCGCCGCTTTCCACCTTCTTGAGCGTACTATTGGTCCCAAAGGAATGTAGCGGAATGTGAGGAATGCCATACTGGTTTGGGAAGGAATGCGAGGAGTCGAAAGCAGTACCTGAACGAGTTGAAGATGGCCGAGCAGCCCTTGCAAAAGACGGGGTCGCCGGTCATCATGGGCACGTCCTCGGCCAGCGAGCCCAGGCCCACCGTCAGCACGTTCGTATCCACCTTCCTCGCCCTGGGAGCGCGCCCGAACTGCGGAAGCTGCGGCTGCGGCTGCGGCTGCACCAACATCAACCGTGAGCCACACTTGTGCGATGACACACACGGCACACCACACGACACGACACACACGACACACGGCGTGAGACAGTGGCTTACCACCGGAGCGCTGCCCACAGGAGTGGGGTAGTAGGCGCTACGCGACGCCAGCGGGGCATTCAGAGCCGCCGCCGGGGGGTACGCGGGCGATGCGGGCGAGTAGGACGGCGCCCCGAACGAGAACGCGGCACTCGAAGGAGCCAACGAGGGCGAGTARGMGGGRGAAGTGGGCGAGTAGGAAGGCGACGTGGGCGAGTAGGACGGTGCCCCGAACGAGAACGCGGCACTCGAAGGAGCCGACGAGGGCGAGTAGGAGGGGGAAGTGGGCGAATAGGTGGGCGACGAGGGCGAGTAGGACGGTGCCCCGAACGAGAACGCTGCACTCGAAGAAGCCGACGAGGGCGAGTAGGAGKGAGAAGTGGGGGAGTAGGACGGCGCAGCAGAGCCGAAAGTGGTGGGCGCGGGCGGGTAGGCGGGAGACGATGAGCCGAAGAAAGAAGTGCGTGCCTGCTGCTGCTGCTGGAACTGCTGTTGCTGTTGCTGGGTTTGTTGCTGGTATTGCTGCTGAAGTTGCTGCACATGCTGCTGATGTTGCTGCTGTTGCTGCTGAAGGTGTTGGGTGTGCTGTTGCTGCTGTTGCTGACCTTGCTGCCAGGCGAGTGCCACACAAAATTGGCCAAGGTAAGAAAAGCCTTTTCTGCAAGAAGACAACCAAGGGCAAGCGTACCTGCAGCTGATGGGGAGGCTGCTGGGGTTCCGGCTGGTTTGACTCATCCTCATCTTTCCCCACATACGCAAACTGGGGGGGCAATAGCATGTCAATATACCTTTATGGCACCATGACATTGAGGGGGACAACCTTAGACGCGAAGAACATGATAGGTCAAGGTGTTTACTAGTCTTGCTGTGGGGGTGGTTGGCGGTAGAACAAAAAAGCTGCTCTTTGTCTCTACCACTTTCTGCGAAAGCCCGACACGTCCTTTGCACCGAAAAATAAAAAATGGCCAAAAAGAAATTTTGTGACGGCAAAAGTGGGCAAAAAGACTGTGGCCAGTTGAGGTTCAGGGGTTCACAGGGTTGAAGAAGACAGAGGATGAAACAGTGGTGTGGGAGGTACGGCCTCAGAGATCGCCCCAGGGATCGGGTGAGGTCTCTGGCTCGCCTGAGTCCTTCACTTGTCGTCGCTCCTTGGCCCTCCGGTTCTGGAACCACACCTGAAGCAGAACCAAGAAGATCATCAAATGGCAGTGGTTGGTCAGTACAACTCCGCGCACAACCATTAAGGCAACGATCACTCTAATAATACTCTAATAACAACTCATTATATACCAGCATAGCGTGGTAACACGCAACTGGTGAACGAGGGGTGTACCTGGACTGCGCGAGGCGTGAGGCCGGCCTCCAGCGCCAGCTTCTCCTTCATCTTCTTGGAGGGCAGGGGGTTGTTCTTGAAGGCCTCCTCGAGGATCTCCACCTGCGAGTGGTCCTTCTTGATCCGCTTGAGCCGCCGCTGCAGCCCGTCCGCGTCGCCGTCGTCCGGAGCCTGCAGCCGGTCCTGCTGCTGCTGTTGCCGCTGCTGCTGCAACTTGCGCTGCTCCTCCTCTTCCTTTCGCTTGCGCAGGTTCTCCATTCGTATCTCCTCCTCGAGCGACGAGTAGTACACGAACGGCACCGGCGGCTGCTGCTCTGCTGCAGCTGACGACGTGGACGGCGACGATGACGATGACGACGATGATGTCGTTGACGGCGTTGGTGTTGTGGTTGATGACGGTGATGATGACGATGACATTGAGGAAGCCGACGACGTGGTGCTGGGCTGCTGGTGCGCGAGGAGGAGCTGTTGCAGCTGCCACTGCGGCAGCACCTGCGGCTGGACAGCGGCGTAGACGGGCGGCACGCCGCCGGTGGTGGTGGTGGTGGCCAGCGACGAGAGGGCCAACGCGGCGGGGAGCGACGGAAGACCGCCGCCGGACTGAACCAGCTCACTCCCCGCCGGCAGCGGCAGCGGCGTCGGCTGCGTCGGCGCGACCATGGTCGAGAGCAGCTGCGTGGCGTAGGGATTGCCGGCCGCGGCCGCGGCCAGCAGCATGTGCACCGAATTGCTGGCGGCCAGCATCTGCTGGGCCAGCTGCGGCTGTGTCAGGGCTGGCATCGTCGCGCTGGCCGTGGGCGTCGGCACGGGCAGCTGCTGCGGCGTCGGCATCAGGGCGGCGGCCGATGCTGGGAGCGCGGCAACGATCGTTGGGACAACCACTGCGGCCGTTGCCTGCGGACCACCGCCGACGATGCTGGTCGTCGCCGCCGTCGCCAGGGGGAAGGCGAGCGTGGACGATGATGACGGCAACGATGATGATGATGAAGACGACGACGCGGTTGCGGTTGTGGTGGTGGTGGTGGGTACGGGCGTGCATCGAGAAAAGGCGGAACGGGCTGAAGGCTCGAGCTTGCGCTTTTTGGGCGGCAGCAACCCCGACGACGACGCCGATGACGATGCTGTAGAGGACGATGATGATGAAGAAGAAGAGGGCGCGGCGGGTGAAGCAGAGAGCGCTCCGACTGCGGGCGGTCGTGGCGACGATGGGGGCGAGGAGGGGCGCGAGGAAGAGGAAGACGAGGCGATGATGGAGGCCAGCGATGGCAGGAAGGCGGGCGAGAGGAGCGACGACGTAGAGGAGGAGGAAGATGGCGTCGTAGAAGTCGTAGATGTGGTGGGCTCCTCTTCCGTGCGACCCATCACGCGGCTTTCCTCATGTCGATGAGATGGCTCGGAACTGCGCTTGTTGAGAATGGAAAGCAGGCCGCCATCGATCGGGGCTTGCGGGGATGGTGAAGTTGCCAACGTTGGAAATGCGAAAGATGAAGATGAAGAAGATGAAGAAGATGAAGATGGCAGGTGGCCAGAGGGGGAGATTGTGAGGAGGGGGGCGAGCATCGTCGGCGGAAGGTTCCGCCGCGGGGCGCTGTGGGTGTGCTGCGAGGCTCCGAGCCAGGCATTGTCGAACGATGAGAAGGAGGGCAACATGGGCGTCGGCCTGGCGAGCGCGGGGTAAAGGTGTAAGCGCCTATTCTTGGTGAGGGTATTTTATTCAAATAAAAAAATTATAACCGAGTGCGGTGGATATAAATAAATAAATAAATAAAATTAAAGGTCTAGATATATAAATCAAAGCTCACAGGGGCCACAACTTTTCCGTGGTTGTTGGTGTTCTGAGAAGAGGCGAGAACAAGAACGAGTACCTCGCGGGTTGATGTTGTTGTGCCATCGATGAGAAGCGCGTGTACTACTAGCGAGAGGCGTGATTGTGGTGCAAGTCGGAGGTGGAAGTGAAATCAAAGAACGACAACCGAACGACTGGGAAAGGGCCGGAAAGGTCGTGTGTGGCACGCGGTGGCGGTGTGGTAGTTGCGGCAGCTGCTTCTTAGCTGGTTGCCGTCTTCGCGCCAAGAACTAGCGTGCCATTGGCGCGGTGCAGCATCACTAATTCATCTCGCACCAGTGGCTTACGCGAAACGCATAACTCATTTTCCGGAAGCACCAGGATTCGCTCTCAAACCAACGCCTCGCTACGCCATTCTCATAATCTCGCTCCGGTTGCGGCAACTCTCGTAAGGCAATTGTCCGCTAGCCACGGACCGAAGGGACCACAGTCCACCAAGCCAGGCCACCGCACACCGTGCCTTCTCTCCTTCAACGTGTCCCTTCAGGTATACCCTAGGGGAGAAGATGGGCGCGCGATGGGGCACGTGAGGTCGTGTGAGGTTCCTTGAACGGCATAACTGGCATTCATTAAGTAATTTACGGGGAAGAATTCAGACAACGAATGGATTCTTGAGTATTTCCGAAGAATGCCAGAGATGTCAATTAATATCAGCCCCCCTCCCCCTACTGCTCTTCTTTTCTTCCTTCTTCACGGACAGCCATCGGTCATCCTCCACATACCGTTTGTAGTCCCTCCCCAAAGGCTAAGTCGACTCACGAGACTTCAAACACCAAGGTATAATGGCCGCCACTCTTGCTACTCTCTCCAAGGAGGAGATCAACGATCTTGCCCTCACCTATGCCGCCCTCCTGCTCCACGATGGTGGCGTCAACGTGACCGTACGTCTTCCTCACCTCTCGGGGCTTTAATCTCTTCTAATTCTGGACATTTGCTCATCCATCACGCTACAATGTGTCGTCTACTCTGCAGGGTGACAAGCTCACCCAGGTCGTGAAGGCCGCCGACATCGATGTGCCCCCCTTCTACGTGAAGCTCTACGCTCGCGTTCTGGCCAACCGCAACCTCGACGATCTGCTGTTCCAGACCGTCGCCGTCGCTCCCTCGGCTGCCCCCGCCGCTGGTGCTGCCGCTCCCGCTGAGGCCGCTGCCGCTGGTGGCGAGAAGCCCGCTGGCAAGCCCGCCAAGGTTGAGGAAGAGGAGGAGGCTGAGGACATGGATGCCGGTGGTCTCTTCGGCGGTGATGAGGACGATTACTAAACCTGCTGAGGTCCCTGGAGATTTTGGAGCGCATCTTCAGTCGCGTTTATTCTATAAATCGAAAGAAGTGCACCCCATCCCTTAGTCCATTCGTGCCTCCATCTGAACAAAATAATGTGGTCAAAATCAATCTCGAGATTCTGGCTCCTATTTTATTTCATTCTTGCTTTTCCATTCCCAGCATTCCCATTCTGCCCTTTGCATGGAAGGCTACAGGCTGCAGTCCTACCAGGGCGGTGCTCCCGTGCTGGAAGAGGGCACAGACGACGAAGCCCCCACGAAGGAGGGTGGACGAAGTAGGCGCATCAGAGATCATCCAAGTAGTCGCTATGAAGATGGCCACAGCCTGCTGGTGGCCTGCTACGAGAAGCCCTGGCTGCGGCGCGGCATCAAGTGGCTGCTCATCGTCGCCTGTGCCGCTCTTGTGGGTCTGGTGCTCTTCGCCCTCATCAGCTCCCTGGCGGACGACCCGTCGACGCCCGACCAGGCCGCCATCCCCTCGTGGGCGCGCTGGGAGATCGTCTGCCTGGGCGTGGGCGGCGGCCTCGACCAAAGCGACCTTCCCGGCGGCTTCCTCCTACGCGCCATCGGCACGCTCTCGACCTTCTTCGAGCCTTGTGTGTGTTGTGTGTGTGTCCGCGTGTGCCATGCGTCGTGTGTGTTGTGACTTTAGCTGGCGGTTCGTAACAGAGAGTGGAGGCCGCGGCGCCTCGCCGGTCACCTATGTATCGCTCGACGCGGGCACGGCGCTGTTCGGCCTCGGGCGGGCGCTGCAGTCGCGCACGGCGCCGCGGCGTGTCAGCGCCACGCCCAGTCCCGAGCTCACCGCCGCGGGCGCCATCTACCGCAACAGCATCCAAGTGCGCGCCACTCGCCCAGAGTGAACTGCCCACGACCACCCACATCTCAACATGCGCGTGTGTGTGGCTTTGTGTGTGCCGCGCATCGGTGGGTGGGGCTGCAGGGCTATCTGATCTCTCACGGGCACTTGGACCACACGGCGGGGCTGGTGGTCGGCTCGCCCGATGACGCCTACACCACGCCGAGGAAGGTGGTCGCCGGCACCAACTTTACCATCGCCACCCTCCAAAACCACGTCTTCAACTGGCAGGTTCGCATTGTCGTGTGTCGTGTGTCGTGTGTCGTGTGTCGTGTGTCGTGTGTCGTGTGTCGTGTGTCGTGTGTGTAGTTGTGCGACTCACTCATGGGTGCTAGGTGTGGCCCAACATGGGCAGCGGGGGCGATGCGCCCATTGGGCTCTACAACCTGGTCACCTTGCCCGTGGGCCAGGAGAGCAACCTGACCGCTCCTCCGCTCGGCGTCCGGCCGTTTCTGCTGAGCCACGGCAAGATGGGCGATAGCTCCACCTACTTCTCCACCGCCTTCCTCCTGCGGGTGTGTACCTTAACTCTCTCCTTTGCGCGCGCAGCTGAGCGTTCTCACTCACTTGTGAGCCTCACAACCGTGTGACCAGGCAGGCGATGACTACATTCTCTACTTGGGCGACACAGGGGCGGATCAAATCGAAGCAAACGACTACATGAAGCAGGCACGGCACACACGGCACACACGGCACACACGGCACACACGGCACAAATGGCACACGGCCACTCATGAGCGATTGCCGACAGGTGTGGACACATGTGGCGCCGATAGTGGTTGCGCGGAGGCTGAAAGCGCTTTTCCTGGAGTGTTCCTATGGGGACGACCGAGCCAGCGACAAGCTCTACGGCCACCTCAACCCGCAGCTGTTCATGCAGGAGCTCGGGGTCCTGGCCCGGCTAGTCGACGCCCAGCCGGGAGCGCGGCCGGGTGGGATTGAGGGGCTCAAGGTGGTGGTGACGCACATCAAGGCCGACGACCTGATCTACCACAAGTCCGTACCAGCCGCCGTCACCATCCGAAGGTGCGCTGCACACGCAACGCACAGGCAACACGCGACCCGCCACGCTCACGATTGTGACAACAGGGAGTTGGAGGCCCGAAATACACACAAGGTCGACCTCCTCTTCCCTCGGCAAGGCGACTGGCTCTACTTCTGAAGCTGATGCGGTCGAGGTTTCAGCACCGAGGCCTTATCTTGGAGCTGTTGACAACTTGAATAACAATAATAGCAATGGTTATTGCAAAGTAGTAGGTTCGTGGTGGTGGGGCCAGGGCAAGTGGTCGAGGTCCGCGAGGCCCAGGGCCAGGCAGTCCCGCCGGTACTCCGTCGGGTGCATCATGTGCGCATGCCTGGAGTACCAGTAGGGCACGGCCGTGTGGTGAGAACACGCAAGCAACCAACGCCGGGGGTGGGAAGAGGGCCGGTACCACATGAGGTCGATGTCGTAGGTGGGTCCCTCCTCTCCTTCGCCCGTCTGGAGCAGCTGCCGCTGACCACTCCTGAAGGCGGCCTTGCAATCGGCCAGAAAGCGGGCGTAGCCCTCCACACACCGCTTCAGCCTGCCCTCGTCCTCGCACAGCTCCTCCGTCGTCTGTTCACAAAAGTCGCGTACATGAGTGTCACGTGTCGTTGGTCGTGTCGTTGGTCATGTCGTGTCGTGTCGTGTCCTGTGTGCGGTTTCAGGTGCGCACGTCTTTGGCGACGAAGGCGCAGAGGAAAGGAAGCCACCGGGCGTCTTTCTCCACATCGCCAGCGTTGACGGAGATGGTAGCCGCCACGGCTTCCCACGACGGCGCCTCGCGTCCACCGGGCAGCCGCGCCAGCACTTCCGAATCGGCGCCGCCATCGGCAGGTGAAGCGACTTCGGTCCGATCGAGCGCGTAGGGTTCGGCGTAGTGGAGTGCCCACAGGCGCTCGGTCTCACCAGCCGCCGGTTCCTCATCAGCTGCAGCTTGTTCCGCGTGGTCCACCACGCGCCCAAACAAGAGCTCCATTTCCTGCATCCCCCAATTATCGCACATGGCACACACATGGCACACATCGCACACAACACAAGGGTGAGCGTGCCCAGCCCGCCCTGAAGAATGAAGGGAAAGGCGGTGGTGGACCTTGCGATAGTGGATGGGGCGGATGAGGTGGGACTTCCACACAAACTCGACGTCTGGCAGCGCGTGTAGCCGGCGTTCAGGGTAGAGCGCCGCCAGCCTCAGGAACTGGGAGACGCGCCAAGTCGCGAGGGTTCAGCGAATCAGAGATAGAGCAGGGTTCTTCACATTCCACCCACTTTGCGCCAGGGCTGTTACCTTGGCGTAGCGCGTGAAGGCTTGGGCGAGCGATGCCGAGTTCGAGACCAGCAGATCCGGCCTCTCCCGCTCGATCATGTCCTGCCCACGCCACAGCACAGAGTCGCGTGTCAGTGGCCCGCACACGCGGCCAGGTTGAGATGGTTCAGGTCCGTACCAGAAAACGAAGGTGGGCTCGGGCGGCGGGGAGAAGATCCACGCTCAGTGTGTGGGCTTCGGCATCGATGATCTGCTCAAAAGCGCACGTGTGAGTGGTTTTACAAGAAGCGATGTTTGGCCAAAGGGAGTAGTCGTGCCAACTGGGTGCCGCGGTGGTTGATCGCTGCTTGCTTGGGCACCGACGCGGCGATGACATCGTTACCGCGTCTCCGGGTCTCCGCGCCATGATCGCTGCTGAAGATATGTAGATTTATATTTTCTATACATGTATATCTTGATGGTCAGTGTGTCAAGAGAGGAAAATTGAGTACGAGAGGCGTCGGGTGGCGAAGAGGCGCGAGATGTGCGAAGGTGGCGGCTCCATGATGGAGCAGGCGTTTTCGCTACATGGGTTGATGAGACATTCCCCTCCGTCGCTGTCGCCACCCAAACAAGTAAGTCGATAATTGTGTAAGAACAAACCAGCGGTGTGAGATCGGCGTACGAGGGAAGTGCGGGTATGCACGCCAGGCGCTCGTACAGGACGGCTGGCTCCTGGGATGGCAGGTCCTGGGCCAGTTGGGCGAACATCGCGTCCACGCCCTCACCGCTCTGTGCGCTGGTGCGATAGTACCGGAGCTGGTGTGTGGTGTGTGTCACAAAGATATATCGTCACTCGCCGAGGATGAGATCCAGACGTGAGTGTGAGTGCATACATTTTCTTGGGTACACCACGCTTCAGCTTCGGTGGAAGACACCTGGTGGTCACAAGACAAGACAACTCTCAATATGATTGGCGGATAAAATGAGGTCGGGTGGACCAAGCGCACCTGTTGCTCGTTGGCTGGGATGTCACACTTGGCGGCGACCACCACCAGGAGGGCCGAGGGCTGCGCCCATTCTCTTATCTGAGCCAACCACCAGGCGAGACTGTCGCGAATTGCACGCCAAGGAGTGAGCCACTTCTTCACAACCATCCAATGACCATCATAGGTTCGTGGTGGGCGGAGGTACTCAGCGAAGGAGGCGCGGTTGGAGACATCGTAGACCAGGAGGTACACCTGCGCGCCTCGATAGAACATGACCGCCAGGCTCCTGTACTTTTCAGCTCCCGCTGCGTAGTTGTGTGCCGGGTGCTATTCAGAGCTCTGGTAACGCGCGGAGCAAAGGGTAGTAGTAGGCCGCAACGCGGTGTACCAGTGTCCCAGATCTGCAGCCGAACCAGCTCGCCGGAGGGGAGGCTCATGTCTTTGTTGCCGAAGTCAGCGCCTATGGTAGGTTCGCTGTCACTGCGCCACTCGCCCTTATGTGCCCTCACCATGAGACAAGACTTGCCCGCCCTATCACCGTCTTCATGTGAGGCCCATTTTCATTTTTTATCGGGGGGGAAGGCAAACACTCCAGTGCGAGGGGAACGACAATGCGCACCCGGCTGTGCCCAGCAGGACCACCTTGAAGGTGCGCCGAGGTAGTGTGCATTCCCCACTTGTGCCCTCCATTGTCTCTTAGTGGGGCCTGTGCTTGGTCTGGTGAGTTTATACTTTACCAACCTTGAAATCAGTTCGAGGAATGTGTCGGCAGATAAAAGAAATGGAAGAAGCCAACGCCTCACGCCTTTGGCCAAATGCTGGGCGCTGTTGAGGTGCAATTGCTTCCCGGATGACGGTGCTGCCCGGCCGGTTAGCTGGGCAGTTGCAGTCGGGGCAAGCTTGGCCAACCGACACAACCGGCAGCCAATAGGATTTGACTGCGTTGGCGATTAAATAAATATCTCCCTCTCGCAAGTGAATATTGTTAAAATAAACTCTGCAACCAAAGCAAGGACCCTCAAGGTAAATACGTGGATTGCGCCTTCTCCTGCCTCGCACAGGAGCTTATTTGCATACTTTCGTTTCGCTCTCCTCCTGATGCTCACAATCAAAGGTTCCTCCTTCTCCATCTTTCTTTTTCTCGTCCCCCCGACCCCACCTATTCTCCTT
>CACVKS010001365.1:0-18001 GCA_902749335.1 Acanthamoeba triangularis
GCCCACCGCCCACCAGAGCTGAAGGAGACAAACAAACCAGCCGAACGAACGAACGAACGAACGAGAGGTTCGCGGTGAGGTCCAGTGAATAAATGATCGGCGCGCGGCGAGGCCTGCGCTGCGTACGTTGGTTTGAGATGCGGTGGAAGTAGTTGAGAATGCACTGGAGCTTGCCCAGCCGCTGCCCGGTCATGGGGCTCGTGAAGAGGTCGCTGAAGTTGATGCTCGGGTACTTCTGCCCCACCGCCTTCTCGCCCATCTTCGTGCTGTGACGCCACAATCATTACATAATAAATATTATAAAAATAATAAACAAATAAATGTAAGAATAAATTATTATAATTATCATTGAAAATCAAAATAGAGATTTAAATTTTAAAAAAAAAAAAGAAAGAAAGAAAGCGCACTTGCGGCCGGGGAAGGTGCAGAAGAAGGCGTTGGCGAGGAGGCACGCGATCTGCTTCTGGCTGAGCATGATGACCTTGTCGTTCTGCTTCTCGAGGAACTCGATGGGCTCCGGGCAGATCTCCCTGGTGGCGAGGACGAGGTCGATCATGAAGGGGAGCGTGGACCCAAAGAAGAGCCTCCGCTCTTCGGGGCTACAGTGTTCGGCGAAGAACGAGTGCAGGCCGCCGAAGCTCCACTTGTTCTGTGCACAGCAGAAGGCGAGAGGCGCCCGAGAGTCAGTTACGTTGCTTCCGGTCCAGTGCGGTTGCTTAATGTGGTGTCGTGTCGTTGGTGGTGTGTGGTGGTGTGTCGTGTGTAGTCACCTTGTAGGATTGGTTGAAAGTGAGAATGGCCTCTTCGATGGCGTACGAATCCACGATCGACTGCTGGAGCACGGTCTGAATCAACTCCCACTTGCTCTCCAGCTGTCATCCGCGGATGCCATTGAAGGAGGGAGGGGGAGGGGGAAGAAATGAGTGTCGCACGATCGCACCGAGACCGCACCGGTACGGTCGGAATGCGGCGTAGGAAGCGGTACCACTTGGTGTCCTCCCCAGTTGGTCGTCGGCGCGTACACGTTCTTGGGCGAGCACGGCATCCGTACGTGCTGCTTGTCCCTGATGGGGGGGCACGCCACAGACATCGAGGCGACACCACAAGTCAATGCTGTACGAACCGAACAGAAGTGGTGGGGCAGGGTGGGGTGTGGTGGTTGCTGCTGCGTACCATCGGTCAACGTAGCGGCTGGCACCTCCTGCATTCCTGGCGCTGCTGGTGGTGGTCGTGGTTGAGGTGGTAGTGGTGGTGCCCGCACCCGGAGCGCTCTTGGCGTGGCCCGATGACGTCCTCCCCCGCTGCTGGTGGTGGTGGTGCGCGTCGCCATCCGACCGCCCTGCACCGTTCTCCCTCGGGCTGCCGTGGCCGCCGCTCGTGAGGAGTGCACCACCGCCGGCAGCAGATTGCCCGCGCGAGGCTCTGCGTGTTGATGTTTGCCCCTGGTCGCCTTCGCCCCGCGCCGCACGCAGCCACCAGGGCTCCTTGGGCGGACCGTCGCCACTGCTCGGGGAGGAGGAGGAAGCAGAGGCGGTCTTCTTCTCGCGTGCAGATGGCGAAGAGGAAGTAGAAGAGGAAGAGGAAGAGCTCTGCCTCTGGAAGCCGAAGTAGTGGTTGATCGACTTTTGTTTCTTGAGTGCTGGACTGGCTGCCGCGGAGGCGGACGAGGCCGAGGTGCTGGTAGAGGAGCTGGATGAGGAAGTGGAGCTGGAGGAAGAGGTGGAAGATGGCTCGGGCTGATCATCATCTGTGATGATGATCTCGTTCGGTGATGATTTGCGCTTGCGCGACAAGAACGGAGGAGGTTTCGAAAGGGAGGAATACGCGGACTTCTTCGTGGCGGGCGAGGAGGAGATGTCGGTGAGGGTCTTCTTCGCTCCCGACACAGCTGGGGCAGATCTCTTGGGAGAGGAAGGGAAGGACGAGGCCGGCGGCACCACAAGCCTGTCATCCTTTCTCGCCATCGTAGATGAATTCTTGCCGGCGTGATGTTGATGTTCGAGCTGGTGGGCCAACAGGAGGTAGTCCTCGTCGGGGGACATGACCCAGGTGAGATCCTCTTCGTTACTTGCAACCTTCTCCATTCTGGCCTTTTGTTCTTCTGAACAAAAAAAATGCATTTCGAATGTGCTAATCCATTTTTTTTTCTATTTTTTCGTAACGGTTACGTGTTCCTCGAATTATTTGAAAATTTCAGTTAATTAATTGACGTGGCACAAACATTCCTAAAATGCGTCACACCGAGGCAGAGGCGGGGACCGTCAACAGAAACGAGGAGAGAAGATAAGGAGAGAAGATGTCGCTGACGGGTGCCAACGATAAGGAGAAGCTGGAGCAGCTGTGYGCGAGGACCTACAAGGAACAGGCCGTGTGGTTCCTCAACTCATTCTGGGGCGATTTGAGCGAGGAGGCCGAGAAGCTGTGGCAGTTCGTCCACAAGTGCGCCGAGCTGAATGAAGAGAAGAAAGCCGAGGGCTCGGATCTGGACGAGTTCCAGGCGCACCGATTCCTCGAGAACTTCAAGGAATCGATGACCGTGCAGGCCATGAGGGAGAAGCTGCGGTCGACCGGCGCCATCCAGGCCGGCCAAGTSGTCAAGCGCGTCCCGCTCACTCACCTTCTCATCTTCAAGTACAACATCGATTGGAAGTACCTCGTCAACGCCGTCCAGGTTTCTACCCCCCCCCCCAATTTCAAACAACACCCTACCGCTCTGCAACACGCTCACRCCGGCGTGGTTGTGTTTTCTGGGGTCTTMTAGGGCAGCAAGGAGGAGATTGAAAAGGCGCAGCGTATGCTGGATGAGGTCCACAATGCCTTTGTCCAGGCCAACRCCCGGGCCACGGAGGCCGCCGAGGCCGTGCGCGAGGCYGCCGCGCGTGAGGCYGACGCCCGCGCGCGCGAGGAGGAGCTCAGGGCCGCCAAGGCCGAGCTGGAACAGGCSCTCAACGAGCTCAAGGCCCAGGAAGACGCCTACAACCACAAGACCGAGGACCTCAAGAAGCGTAGCGAGGAGGGTGGCGTCGTGCAGCGCAACAAGGCCAAGAACGAGCTCGCGCAGCACCTCGGCGAGGACCCGCTGCCGCTGCGCAAGGCCAAGATCACGCAGGAGGCCGCTGTGAAGAAGGCTGARCGAGCGCCCGTGGYCGCCAACGAGGCCGCCCAGCAGGCCGCCGAGGCCCGAGTCAAGGGAGAGGAGGCGCAGGCYGCGGCGGAGGCTGCSGTCGAGGAGGCCCGTGCCCGCGTGGCCGAGGCTGAGGACTACGTCGAGAAGGCCAAGAAGTCCATGCCCGCCGGTGGCGTKTGGTGGCTCGAGAAGGAGCTGCACGAGGCCAAGGCCTTCCTGCCCACCAGCAAGGGAGGCTACATCAAGAGGAAGATCACTACCCCCCAGTGAGCCTTTCGCGCCCACCTCACACAATGAAAATATTTTATTTTTATTTTCTTTTCCCTTGTTGATTCGTAGCACAAAAGCTGCGCGACACCGACGCACGCTATTGGCCGTCTTTCTGAAAGCACAAAGAAAACCACACCAAGAGTTTTGATTGGCTGAGAAGTTGGCCGTTTTTTGGCGAGGGGCGATAAAAGAAGGCCCCAGAGAAGGCGAAATCATCAACAACACACCACTCCCCATCTCCACTACACCAACTCAAGATGTCGTCGACCCCCAAGAAGACCGGAGGCAAGGCTCCCGCCAAGAAGCCCGCCGAGACCGTCGAGGGCGCCGAGAAGAAGACCACCGGCGGCAAGAAGACCGCCGCCACCAAGAAGGTGGGCGTCAAGAAGACCGCTGGCGAGGGCAAGAAGGGCACCAAGGGCGGCAAGGGCTCGAAGAAGAACTACCAGTCCTATTCGACCTTCATCTACAAGGTGCTCAAGCAGGTGCACCCCGACACGGGCATCTCGAACAAGGCCATGGCCATCATGAACTCCTTCGTCAACGACATCTTCGAGAGGATCGCTCTCGAGGCCGGTCGCCTTGCTCGCTACAACAAGAGGAACACCATTTCGTCTCGCGAGATCCAGACCGCTGTGCGCCTCCTGCTGCCCGGTGAGCTGGCCAAGCACGCCGTGTCGGAGGGTACGAAGGCTGTGACCAAGTACCAGTCGAGCCTCGGCTCCACCGCCGCCTCGCAGGACGAGTAAGCAAGCCTCTTTTTGTATATCTTCATTCGCTTCACTATGTGTACAGTGCGTCTCATTTAACCCAACAAAATAAAAAGTAGAAAATCAAAACATCCTCTTGCAATCGCTGCTGTTGTTGGTTTCAATCTTCTTTCTTGTCTCCAATCGCCTGTGCGCATCCTCTTGCGCGGGAATTGCCAGTGCGCCAGAAAGTAGCCGTTACAACTCCGCCGAACCGCACATGTCGTGGTGGGTCCTTAGGAGCGAGTGTGGTTACAAGCAGGCCGCTCAACGACCCACTACGCACACAAGAGATCGCGGAACGTTTGTCCTCGAGGCCTCCATCCAAGCCCAACGACAACAACCACCGGTTTCTCACACTGTGTTTAACCCAAACCGGCCGTTTACTTAGCCGCGAAGATGTGCGTCAAAGCGAATGAAGATGCCAAAAACAAACTGGAGGGTCGCTGTCATCTCTAAAGCCAGGGAGGTGGATGTTGTAGGGGTAATGGCTTTTATTATTGATAGAATGGATAACTTAGGGGAGAACTCTTCTCTCCCGAACCGGAATGTACAGGCGGGCTGGTCTGGAGTGGTGGCGATAACGCTTTAGCCGCCGAAGCCGTAGAGGGTGCGGCCCTGCCTCTTGAGCGCGTAGACGACGTCCATGGCAGTGACGGTCTTCCTGCGGGCGTGCTCGGTGTAGGTCACGGCGTCGCGGATGACGTTCTCGAGGAAGACCTTGAGAACACCGCGGGTCTCTTCGTAGATCATGCCCGAGATACGCTTGACACCACCGCGACGAGCGAGCCTACGGATGGCGGGCTTGGTGATACCCTGAATGTTGTCGCGGAGCACCTTCCTGTGACGCTTGGCGCCGCCGAGGCCCTTGCCACCCTTGCCGAGGCCCTTACCTCCCTTACCGCGTCCGACGTGCGACATGTTGATGAAGTTGGTTGTTGAAGTCGAGGCGAGTTGAATCGAATACTGAAACCCTAACGGTCGCCACCTTCTTGTACCCTGCTTTTCCTGCACACCAGGAATTTCCTTATTCATTTCTCTTTCAATCCGAAGCTATGATTGGAGGTCTTCCAGAAAACACACAGAAAACTGAGAAGCCGCACGTAATTGGTCAACGTGTGTGGAAAAAACGGGAGTGACCGTTCCGTTGACGCCAACGGTCATCCGGCCACATAAAAAGGCGGGCCAGGCCAGTGTTGCTATTCCATCATTCGCAACAGCACCGAACGCGTTCCCTCACTCTCAACTTCAACCTAAGATGTCGTCGACCCCCAAGAAGACCGGAGGCAAGGCCCCCGCCAAGAAGCCCGCCGAGACCGTCGAGGGCGCCGAGAAGAAGACCACCGGTGGCAAGAAGACCGCCGCCACCAAGAAGGTGGGCGTCAAGAAGACCGCTGGCGAGGGCAAGAAGGGCACCAAGGGCGGCAAGGGCTCGAAGAAGAACTACCAGTCCTATTCGACCTTCATCTACAAGGTGCTCAAGCAGGTGCACCCCGACACGGGCATCTCGAACAAGGCCATGGCCATCATGAACTCCTTCGTCAACGACATCTTCGAGAGGATCGCTCTCGAGGCCGGTCGCCTCGCTCGCTACAACAAGAGGAACACCATCTCGTCTCGCGAGATCCAGACTGCCGTGCGCCTCCTGCTGCCCGGTGAGCTGGCCAAGCACGCCGTGTCGGAGGGTACGAAGGCTGTGACCAAGTACCAGTCGAGCCTCGGCTCCACCGCCGCCTCGCAGGACGAGTAAGCGCCCCACACAAAATCGAAACTCAAGCGAATCGGAGGACATGAACGGAGAAGCGAAGCGAACGAAGTGTTTTCAAGTGTTTGTGATGAACGCGCTGATGGCGTGCGTCGTACAGAGTGTATAGCAGTACCCAAATCTTCACTAAGTTAAATAAAAAAAACAAGATAATCAAATCTCCTGACCGTTACACATTTTCCACCCCCATTTCTTGGTGGCAAAGCCAAGCCAATTTCCTTCGCAGCAAACTCGTTTCATCTTTCGCGCATAATCAAATGGGGCGAATGGACGCCAGCTGGGGGCTGATCTTGCTCTTATGCGTTGCATCGTCTTGCCTCACGTGTACGCCACCTTCACCTAACGCGCGTGGAAAGTGGTGTTGATTGATGGTTTCTTCCTGGCAGATGCCGATTCGTTTGAGCCGGGTCCCGACTACGTCTACGATCTCATCTATGATCACAAAACCGACGTCAAGGCGTGCGTCCGACTTCTCCACTCGGAGGGCGAAGTTGGCTGCTCCTGTACGTATCCTAAGCCCCTTGTCCACACCCACCTGCTTATAGAAGACCACCCCAAAAGCGCCAGAGGGTGGGTCCGTGGGATCCCTGTACCCGATAGAGACGGAGGCGGAGTACCTCGACTTTAAGCACACATCCGCCACTTGGACTGACCTCAAGGCTATCGTGCTCGCTGGTCACCTCTTCAACAAGTGCGCACTTAGTTCCTGGCGTGCTGTTATAGTGTTGTTGTCTTGCTTGCCTGCGTCTCTCAACTTCCTCTCTATGCACCCGCTCTCTCCAGGACGATCATCGACGGCCTTCATCAAACGAAAGCAGTCGTCGGCATCGCATTGCTCCCGAGCAACGCCACCGGTACGCTCACTCTTGCGAACCACTCCACTCGTTCACGCGTCGTGGTCACTTTCCGTGGTGTTCACTTCTACGCGCCCACATCTTCACAGGCTTCGCGTGTGGGGCTGGGAAGGCTGGCTTCTCGCCCGCTGAGAAGTACCCCAACAAGAAGTGGGGTCTTCATCCGGACTCTTCCCACGACTGGAACCCATGCGTACGGCCATGGCTGCCATCATCTTGTCTGCTGCAATCGCTCACCTCATTCCGCACTTGCTTGTGTTCGCAGGGAAACGCGTGGTTTATGGAGAAGTTGCCCTTCCCCGTGTTTGCCCTTAACAGCGACGCCGATGGGAATGATCTCGTGCACAAGGCCAGGGAAAACAAGCGCCTCGACTCGTGGCCCAAGTGGTCTGCCGAGTTCAAGGCCTTCATGTGGGGCGCTGGCGATTCGAACATCTGCCTCCGCCGAGGCTACTGCGATCCCGTCGGCGGACAGAGCGTGTGGGGGTCTTTCGAAGAGGGTGCGTGCTCACTCCACTTTCATTGCCTCTCCACGTCCGCACGGACGCGGCTGACCGCTCGTTGGTCTCTCTGCTTAGGGGTGGACGCGGAACGAGACATTGTTCTGGTAATGTCCCAGCTGGACAGCAACTCCATCTTCCAGGATCTGGCTCTTGGCGCCGAAGCCACCGCCAGCGGGATCACGACCCTGCTCACCGCCATCCACGCTCTGGCCGATCAACGCAAGTTTGAGGCCCAACAGGGTGGCATCTATACTCCGCCTGGTGCGCTGCCTCGCCTTTGCAATCGCCACACAACGCACGACACACGCGGCGTGCGTGGCTGATGATGGTTGTTTCCACAGTGCGCGCCAAACGCCAGTTGGTGTTTGGTTTCTGGACGGGGGAGACGTTTGGCTACGTGGGCAGCCGCAGGTTCGTAGAGGACCTTGTTCACTTCAAGTGCAAATCGGTGGTGCACGAGAACGGCCGCGTGCGATGCGCCGATCCGTGGATGACCGACTACGGCTTCAAGAACATCTCCCTCTCTCGCATTCACGCGCTCCTCGATCTGCAGCAGCTCGGCCAGCTTGACGCCCAGAGTACGTTTGGTCCTCTGGAATGTGCGGAATTAGTTGCTGGGGACTTACCCTTCTCTGGTCCAGACCCGACGGTGTACGTTCATCGGGAAGCCACTTCGCAGGGAACGGCCCAATTACTGGAGGTCCTTACCGCCGTCGCCGGCTCGAGCGTCAGCGTGAAGCCCGCTTTCGAACCGGCCTTCGAACTGCCCCCGTCGTCGCTCCACTCGTTCCTCCTCGCCAACAGCTCGCTCCCGGCACTGCTCCTCTCCGACTTCAACGCCACCTACCGCAACCCGTACGCTTAACCTTCGCGGCCGCGTCCCTCGCCTGTAAATGTATTGGCACTTACATTGACCGCGCTGCCGCATCTCTCACGCAGGTATTTCCAAAGCCGATGGGACGACTGGAACAATGTGAATGTGGACAGCGTTTGCACCGCGGCGGGTCTCGTGGCACGCACCCTGTACCAGCTGACCCATGACGTCGCGCCGCCGCAGGATCTCAAGCCCAACTGCACACTCGTACGCGATACCCATCTCCGAGCTCGTTGTATTAGTCTCTGCTCTAACTGCCGACCGCCAATCAGGTGCACGACCTGCTTGACTGTCTGGTGCGCAACAACACGTGTGACATGAAGAGGCAGCTGCTCGGCGTCGGTAACGTTTCAACAACTGTGCCTCACGCATACTCTGCGGAGTACTCCGTTGTTCTTACCACTCGCGTTTCCTTCCTCATTCCAGTGGAGGCGCCGAACCCGCCCACGGGCTATGCCGGCCTCTATCGCCACGACCAAGCCGCCTACAACATCAACGCGCTTCTCGTTCACCAGGTGCTTAACTGGGTCACCTCGCCCCAGTACTACATGCCCGCGAAACTGCACACCAACTGCTCCGCCAGCTCTCACTGCCCCTCAGGCGTATGTCCCCCTCACTCAGGCAAGCGCGCGCAGCCCCAGCGAGTCCATTGTTCATTCGATATCTTTGCCGTCGCGCATGTGATCACTGTGCGACAGCACAACATGGAGTGCGTGAGCGGTGTGTGTCGGAACAGCAGTGTCTTCTTCCACGATGCAGCGCCGTTTGGCCTCGAATGGGACGCCAACTGGGGCCAGTGGAGCCACGCGACAGCCCTCTTCCTTGGAACTCACCCGCAGCCTCTGTGGACCGAGCCCACGTACGCGCACCGTGCCGCACTGTTGACCTCTCTCACTCACTCTTTGCCACTTCTCCGTCAAAACACATCGCACACGACACACATCGCACACATAACACAGGTGGGATACGCCAACGCTGCGCGTGTTCAAGAGGGAGCAGTTCATCATCGAGGTCCTCACGCTCGTGTTCGGCCTGCTTGTGTTCAGCGTCGCGCTGGGCTTCCTCTGGCTCGCGAGGCGGTCGCTCAACGCCCGCTTCAAGGCCGTACCCTCCTCTTCCTCTTCCTCTTCCTCCTCGACATCCTCCTCCTCCACCTCCTTGTCGCTGAGCGAGTCCTGATCATCACCACCCGCACCGTGCAGCTGTATTTATTGTCCCCTTTTTCCCGCCAACTGTGAATACATCCTTGAGATGCTTTTCATTCTTCGAATTCCTCTCGGAATGCCGCGGAGATAGGCGTTTGGGCCATTCGGATTCGGCCGAATCTCGCTGGGACTGCACGAGAGCGCCGGACCACATAGATGATCGCCGCTACAAAGGCTCACGCAAGAGGTACTCCCCTCCTATCAGTTCAACAAGAGAAACTAATAACAGCAACAAAACCCAGACGTCACCAGCCAGAGTAAGAAGACATGGAGGCGAAGCAGCACAAGGAGGGAGCGCCGGCAGAAGGGAATGCGGAGCGAACGCACGCGAAGGGCCAGCGTGCGAAAGTTGAACATGAGGGCGAGTACCTGCCCATTGAAGACCACGGCATCGTGGGCAACATGCGCACCGTAGCCCTGGTCGGCCGCAACGCTACCATCGACTGGATGTGTTTTCCCCACTTTGACGTATACCCCCTCTCCCTCCTTGTGCCAGCCACCATCTGCCCTCCTCCTCCGTGTAGCGCGTGCCCATTGATTCTTCTCGTGGCCGCTGCGTGTAGAGCCCGTCGATTTTCGGTTCGCTGCTGGACAGCAGGAAGGGGGGCCACTGGTCCATCTGCCCAGTGGGCTCTGAGGGCGCGCACTACAAGCAGTACTACTGGTGCGCACCACACTCACACGCTCACACGTAGCATGTGGGGAGGGCTGATGGTCGTGATGGGTGGCGCGGGATTGGGCAGGCTGGACACCAACGTACTGGTGACGCGCATATCTACAGTAGACGGCATTGCACAGGTGGTGGACTACATGCCCGTGGGAGACAAGGGGCTGTGTGTCAACGGATCCAGCACCCATAATGCACTCATTCGCCAGCTCTCCGGTACTTCCCTCTCTCTCTGCTGTTGGCGCTGTACCTCCACGCATCCGGGTCATGGCTAAGTCGTACCTCTTGAAGTGGTCCACGGAAAGATGTGCTTCAAGATGGAGTGCAAGCCGGGCTTCAACTACGCGAGGGACCCACACGAGGTGAAGCAGAGCAGGTGTGGCATTCGCTTCTCCTCCAAGTCGCTCGACCTCTGCCTCTTTTCTCCCGTGGGTACTCGATCCTCGCTCTCATCACTTAATATTGCGGGGCGATGCTCACCGCTTGCAATTCTTCTCAACGCAAGACACGCAAATCGAGAACGGGGCCGCGATCGGCGAGATCTGCATGCAGGAGGGGGACAAGAAGGTGAACTTCATTCTCTGCGATGTTGAGGAGGACCACCACGACGTCTGCCACAAGGGTAAATGCATCCTTTCGTCCCACACAACGCAGTGTCGACTGACGAGGTGTTCGAAAGCACGATCGAGTACTGGCACAATTGGCTCTCGCAATGCACCTACAAAGGTCCACCACTCACGCACGGACACGCTCGATTTCTTCGCCGTCTCCCTCCTTCCCCTAACGTTATGCTGCCGTATCGATCGTCCGCAGGTCGTTGGCGCGAAATGGTGTATCGCTCCGCGCTGGTGATGAAGCTGCTCACGTTTGCMCCCACGGGCGCCATCGTGGCGGCCCCCACCTGCTCTCTYCCCGAAGGTMCGTTGCCCCTCTCGGAGGTCCAGTYCTTCAACTCACCCATCCGTTAAATTATCTACAGAGTTGGGAGGCGTTAGGAACTGGGACTATCGGTACACGTGGTTGCGAGATGCGGCCTTCACGCTCTACGGCTTCTTGCGGATCGGCTTTCACAAGTATGGGCCGGCATCTCCCTCTCAGCTCTTGTGGCTCGGAGCTGACTGGCGACGTACATTAGGGAGGCGAGCGCTTTCATGGGCTATCTGGAGGCCCGGTGCAGGGAGGTGGACGAGCGGGGCCAACAGCTGCAGCCGCTCTACGGCATTCACGGCGAGGCTCACCTGCCCGAGTTTGAGCTCGACCACATGGAGGGCTACAAAGGTGCGGTGGGTCGGCCCACTGTGGTGCAGGACTCGGTCTACATCTACAACAAGTTCTCCCCGATCAGCTACGATCTGTGGTGTTATATCCGCAAGATCGTCGACTTCGTAGCCGACAATTGGCACCTCAAGGACCATGGTACATAGTAGGCGCTTTACCTCGTGGCCGAGGCTTCTCACCTTGTGGTGGGCGCCAAAGGAATGTGGGAGGTGCGCGGAGACAAGCAACACTTCGTGTACTCGAAGGTCATGATGTGGGTGTGCCTTGACCGTGGCGTGCGACTAGCCGACAAGTACTCCAAATCGGCGCTGAACAAGGAGAAGTGGCAACGAAGTCGAGATCAGCTTTACGAGGTACGCTTCGCTCTGGTATGCAGGGCCAAGCTCGTGTCCTCACGTGGTGAGTATGGAAAACATGTGAGCAGGAGATCATGGAAAAGGGCTATGACCAGAAGATCCAATCGTTCGTCATGCACTATGGCTGCGACACTCTCGACGCGGCAACGTTGATTTTGCCGTTGGTCTTCTTCATTTCGCCGACCGACCCTCGAATGCTCGCCACCATCAAGTGCATAGACCGCTCTCCCGACAAGGTGCTGAACTTTTTTTTTAAAGCGACGTTTTCCAGGGTAACTAACCCAGAGTGCTGGTTGATGCTCATCAGGGCGGTCTGGCCTCCGACACCCTGGTCTACCGGTACAACACCGAGGCGGCGAAGGACGGCCTTACCGGAGGCGAAGGAACATTCAACATGGTGCGTCCTTCGCTGTAAAGGAATACAGAGATCTCTGCTCCATCTCACGTATTCCTGATGCCGGTGATGGTGGTGTGCGGGTTACACAGTGCACGTTCTGGTTGATCGAAGCTTTGGCGCGGGCGGGAGACAAGGACTGCAGGAAGCTTCGCGAGGCGCAACTCAAATTCGAGGAGATGCTGACCTACGCCAATCACCTCGGGCTCTACGCCGAGCAGACGGGCTACACGGGGCTCGCCCTGGGCAACTTTCCCCAGGCCTTCACCCACCTCGCCCTCATCTCTGCCGCCTTCAACCTCGACAAGCGCCTCGGCTGAGCCGGAACTTCGACGGCCATTAACTTAGATGGACCTTCCTTTTGGTTGTCCTTTTGTTGGCATTGCGTAATAAGGAATGTTGGCTCGAAACCTTTTCTTACCCCGTTCCTCCTTGTTACTCTTCAGGCTTGACCACTGCCTCGACTCATTGCTCCATGTGGCCGCCACCCGCTGCTTGCCTCTTGGTGGGAACGCTTTACCTTATCTTCGGGGTGGGCCTCTCGCATGGAGCCCTCGCCCCCACCTGCCCCGGTCTTGGTACTCGCACCACCTCCTACTCCGCGTTCACTCTGGACCGCGGCTACTTCGGCGCCAACTTTGCCTATTGCATCGGCAACGTCGTGACCGGCGTCACGTCGGTGAGCAGCTTCTCCTACAACTTCAAGTTTCAGCCCGCCTTCGATGGTGGCTATGTGGCCATGGTTGCTACGGGATACATCATCGACCAGGACACTAGAGACATCAAGGCCACGACCTCCATTACAGGCTTCACCAAGAACTCCGCATCCTACTTCCCGATCACTGCCAGCTTCGCCTCGGCCCCGACACTCGATGCTTCTGCCTCCTACTACCTCGCGATGTGCACCACTACAGACTACAGCAACGGATTCTACTTCCAGGGATTCGACTCGCCTGTCTACAGCGCGGAGAGACGCTGCACCGCTTCAGGCACCACCTGTACCACGTCAAATTCTTCAGTCTGGTCCAGCTTGGGCGATTTCTCCCTCACGTCGGACATCTCGTACACGTGCATCCCGCCTAGTCCTTCGGCCACGCCCTCCAACTCGCCGTCGCCCTCGTTCACGCCTTCTGCCTCGCCGACGATCTCCATCACACCCTCTCAAACACCCTCACCCACTCAGTCCCCAACTTCGTCGCCCACCTCGTCACTCACTCCAACGCCCTCACCGTCAGCCACCATCTCTCTGACCCCGTCGCCAACATCGTCACCAACAATTTCACAGACCCCATCGCCCACCTCGTCGAGCACTCCAACGCCCTCACCGTCAGCCACCATCTCGTTGACCCCGTCGCCCACGTCGTCTCCAACAATCTCACTGACCCCATCGCCCACCTCGTCACCCTCGCCCTCGTCCACAGGGACCCCGTCGCCAACCATCTCTTCATCGCCCACCTCGTCGCTCACTCCAACGCCCTCACCGTCGGCCACCATCTCGTTGACCCCATCACCTACGTCGTCACCCACAATCTCACTTACTCCATCACCCACCCCATCACTCACACTTACACCCTCACCATCTCCTTCACCATCCACCACACCAAGCCCAAGCCCAAGTGGAGTGCTTGAGTTCAGCAGCACAAGCTCGCTCACACCCAACTCCATTCTCCAGTTCCTTGCACAGATCATATCTGAGCACTACTGCCAGTAGTTTGTCCTTCTGCTTCCCCATAAAACCACACTCAATAAAAACTTTCTGTGGTAGCCAGTCCAGCTCTATGAGGAGCAGTACTCCCTTGTTCTATGTCAAAAAAGAGGTGCAAACCACATACTGTTGCAGCTGAAAACTGGATATTGTGAATGCCAACCTCATTCTTGTTTGTGAACAGAAAAAAACAAAACAAAAAAAAAAGGAATAATAAGACATGCATGAATTGTCACAGAGGCACACATGAGGAATAACACCACACCACACCTGCAGCAAGTGGTAACCTCTGGCCAGATGGAAAGGCATGAAAAAAATGACTGTGGAAATTGTATGTGAACTTGTGCTCAAGAATGACTGGTGAAATTTTGTTGGGCTGAAATCCCTTTTGCACTGTCATCTCTGATTTTTATGCACATCTTTCCAGGTTTTTTGATTAAATGTAAACACAAAATGATATCAGGGGAGCATAGGTGTGGTGAATTGTGAGATGTGGGACAAAGGTAATGGTGAGATGCACCAAGGTCATGTAAATTCTGTGATGACTGATGCTTTTGGCATGAATGATAGGATGTCAAAGACAGAGTTAAAGGCCCATAGGCACCTCTTACACACTCCAACTTCACCAAGCACAACAGTCTGTGCACATGCTTGGCATTTCAGGCAACATGGGTACTGCACCTTTTTCATCACATATGTGTATGCAATGGCATTGGTGAGCATTGTCTGAGTATGAAGTAAGTTCTTGTGCATCAATGCCAATGTTTTGTCTTCATTGGAAGGCCTTCCACCTTCCCTGTGCCCTCCTTCAAATGGCATAGACTTGCACCATCAAATTCTGTAAGTTGCTAACCCACACTGCCAGAAGAGAGCATACACACAACTCTGTTTGACACAGAAAAAGGAGTGACAACTCTTTTTCAACTTCCAACTTGCAGCACCATTTTGTGTAGGAGTGACACTAAAGGCACAAAATACACACCTAATATGTGTTGTGCATTGGCAAAATTAGTTGTAGCCATGCAAAAGTAGACTTAAAACCCATTTTAAAAATGACTGGACCTCTCATTTCAATTGAGCACAAGTTCAAGGTGAACTGAGAGCTATTCTCTTCAAGGTGTCCCAGCTCTGCAAGCACTTTGCAATCAGCACACCTCAAGTGTTCCCACTTCACCACTACAACATTGGCTATCCCCTCTTCAATCCTCCCACAGCACCTCCAGCAGCCTGGCCATCACCTGGCCTTGCTGGGTCCTTCCCTCAAGCACCAACCACAACATCAGCTGTTGCCCCCCACAACATTGCCCCTCCTGACTTTATGATTCCCCCACTGGTGGCACCTGCTGGGCAGGCTTTACCCTGATTCAAGTTTGTAGGGTGTGTGTGCATGTGCATGTGGTGAAGCAATACTGCATATCAGCAAACAAGTGTGCTGGCCCACCACTTCACCTTGCCATTTCAAGAGCTCCATGATAATCTCTGACCATCTGCACACAAAAGAGCTCCATGATGTGGAGTGTGCCCACAAGGCAGGGATTCGCGCCAAAAATGTGAAGAACGACCACAGGGAAGGCCAGAAAAAGAGGAGAATGATTTTTGTCGACAAAGGGACAAGAGGAGGCCAGCCAGCCAAGCTCAAGCTATTGTGGGATCTTGTTCAATCTGCCGCATCTATTGTGGTTGGGGTCCGCAGGAATATGGAATTCGAGCAGCTGGAAGCCGAAGCCCAAAATCTGACAACTGACAATGAGAAGCTTGCCCAAGCTCTTCGTGCCAGTGTGCTCGAGGAAGATGACGATGAAGAAGATAATCTTGACGTTATAGACGATGCAGAGGCCCTGGGCACGGATAACGAAGGCCTCGATGAAGATGAAGGTGAGAGTGAGGAGGAGGAGGAGGATCATGCCCTGCACGACCAGCAAGCAGTTGCAGCTATGCGACAGCTCAGCACTCCCGTGCGCTCCTATCCGCCACTTCACTCCACGAGCTGCGACTTCGTGCAGTTGCCGGATGACCACCGAAGCTCGGTTATATACAGCGAGCCCACTTATCACATGATCGCACCGTCGCCCGACGTCTCGGCCGTACACGACGGCACTTCTACATCAGTCCCCCTCCCAAGGGTTGATCCCGTGGAGATTCGTCGTGCCCTCGCCCTCAACCTACAATACCGAGTACGTGGCGCCATGCCTCCACGCAGGCCAGCACTTGCCATTCTAACCTCTTGTGCGCTCTTTCCAGGAAACCTTGAAGCAGCAGCTGCAAAACATCGAGGAAGCAAGGGCTCGCAACGCCGACTATCAGAAGAAGATCAAGGCACTCATCGTTCAAGGCCAGAAGAAGACCGCACGCAAGCCGGGCAAGCGCTCCTTCACGGCGCCCTACTTTGCCACTGCCAGTGGCCAGGTGCGCCGTCACTATGCGCGCATGGCTGTCAGCTCTGTGCGCTCGTGCTGATGTGTGCCCTATCTCTCCGTAGGTCCCTCCAGACAATCGCGACGCGGTCAAGCGCAAGGACTACCTCAAGCGCATGCCCACCGGGTTCAAGTGCAAGAAGTGTACGTTCCGTTCTCGGTGAGCTTCGGGCTTGTACAAGAGAGTGTGAAGCTAATGGCACAATCTTCAACAGGGAACCAAAAGGAGGAGAAGGCCCTCGCCAGCGGTGTGCGTACGATGAACCAGGGCATCATATGGTCCCGCATGATGGAAACGTAACAGTCCTCGAAGCACCATCGAACCCGCTCGCTCTGTGAGAAGAAGAAAAAGAAGAAGAGCTGACGGCAGTTCCTCTCTCGTTTCTGACAGGTCTCAGGCCAGAACGTCGGAAGACTTGCAGCGGGAAAGGGAGGCCATCAAGCGCATGCCCACAGAACAGCTCGAGATGAACTTGGAGGGGATCGATTGGGAAGTGCTTTCCAAAGTGCACGTACGTCGGCTCTGCCCGTACCGTCCTCGCCAAGTCATTGTTGATCCTTCGTTCTCACCCTTTAGCTTTTGGTCCAAAGGTGCCGACACGGTCAGCCATGGATTGCAAGATCCATTGGACGCAGGTCATGCACCCCCATATCAACAAGAAGAAGTTCACTAAGGAAGAAGACCAGCGCCTGCTCGCGCTGGCCAACGAGCACAAGGGTCACAACTGGCAAGCTATCGCGGTGGCGTTAAGGGTACTTACATGTAACGACTCACCCCCTGTCTGCTCGTGGCTGACCTCATATTCCAATGTTCGCTTATCGACACAGACCGGCCGCACCCCGGCGCAGTGCATGCAGCGCTATCAGCGCAGTCTGAACACAAACATCATGAGAGGGTACGTACCCTCTTGTACCCGCCCTCTTCGTGCGCACGACTGTTGCTGATTCGCGTGTGGTCACAGAAAATGGACTAAGCAGGAGGACAGAGAGTTGATTGAAGCGGTTCGAGTGTGCGGAAACAAGAACTGGCAGCAAGTGGCTCACTGCCTGAAAGATCGCACGGGCCAGCAGTGTCTCCACAGGTGGCAAAAGACGCTCAGCCCCGACATTCGCAAAGGACGCTGGAGCCCACTGGAGGACATGGTACCTTAGTAGTACCTCCGCTGGCCTAAAGGCGGCAGCCTTTCACTGACGCTAACAAACGGCGCGCTTGATGTTCAGATGCTTACGCTGTCCGTTAAGGCCTATGGTGAAAACCTAAGCTGGGTGAAGGTGCAAACGCAAATACCGGGGCGCACCGACGTGCAGTGCCGCGAGCGGTGGGTCAACATCCTCAATCCGGCCTTGAACGTCGGCCCGTGGACAGAAGAGGTGCGGCCTCCTGGCTCACCATGAACACCGCCAATTGGAGTATCGCGGACCTCTTACTGATGTTCCACATGCTTTTCGGTGTGCAGGAAGACGAAAAGCTCAGGCAACACGTAGAGGCCCATGGCGCGGGCAAGTGGGCGGAAATCGCCAGGATCCTGCGGCCGCGCACGGACAACCAGTGCTGGCGCAGGTGGAAGAGCCTGAACTCGGGAGCGGAAGTGGCGAACTACAGGAAGAGCGTCCACAAGAAGAAAAAGGTAGCCCAGACGTTGCTCTCTTGTGCTTTCCATCTCGAACGAGCCTCACACGCGAGTCTTGTGCGTGCAGGGTCTGGTAAACAACTTTGTCGGACGGGAGAAGGAGCGCCCGGACCTCACGATCGGTGATTTTCCGGCTCAAGATGACGACGAAGAGGTGGAGCCTCCGGTAACGTTGATTCTGCTCCTCCTGTTGCCTGCTTGCTTCCCCC
>CACVKS010001366.1:0-17511 GCA_902749335.1 Acanthamoeba triangularis
CGACAAGCTCGACCTCGAGGACCAGTCATCGTCGCCGCCGCCATTACGTGGTGACGACGGCGACGATGACTGGTCCTCGAGGTCGAGCTTGTCGCGGGCGCAGTCGCCCCACTTGACCTTCATCATCTCCGACCGCGACACGTTGGGGTTGCTGGCGCTGCGGCCGCTGCGGCCGCCGGCGCCGAGCCCGCTATCGCCGGGGCCGCCGGCGATCGAGGGGTAGTCGTCGAGGCTGAGCGGGTCGCTGGCCCGGGTCGAGACCCAGGCGCCAGCCTGCTGCTTGAGCTGCTTGGACCTTTCGGTACGCTTCAGGGCCGGTTCGGCCAACTGACTCGGCCCTGGAATGCAAGTTATGAGACCAGTTAATCGACACACATTACACGACACGCAGCCATTGCAGCAAGGTTACCGGTGTTGAATCGTTTGCGGAGGGCCATGACGGCGCGTCGCTTGGGTGCGATGGCGGACTCGTCGGTCGGCCGGTCGTGCGAGGTATCCGGCCCTCCGATGCCGCCCGCCTCTCGCTTTGCTGGCTCGGCCTGCTGCTGCCCTGGCGGCGCGGCGTAGCTGACGGCCGCGGCTGCCGCGCTCGGCTTTGTCGCATCGTCGCCGCTCGCCGACGCCGACCTGCTCCGCTCTGCGCTGGCGCTGGCCTGGCTCCGCTCATCAGCCGCTGCCGCAGCGGCGGCGGCAGCGGCGCTGTCCTTCCGCCCGCGCTCCCGCGGCGTCCGCGTCTTGTTGCTCCCTGTGCTGTCGCTCAGCTGAGCCGCGACTGGCGCGCTGTCGCTCCCGACATCGCTGAGGCTGCTGTTGCTCGGCCGCCGGCTGCCCTGCTGCGATCGGCTGCCACCAACGGCCCCGGGCGCTGTCGCTGTCTGCTCGGTCGCGCTCTCGCCGTCGCGCTGGCGCCGGCCGGGGCTCAGGAGCAGGTGCGCCATCTTGTCCAGCAGCGAACTCTTGCGGCYTCCGCTCTTGGGCGCACTGCCGTCGCCGGCGCCGGGCTCGTCGCCCCCAGTATTATTTTCGTCGCCCCAATTTAGCGGCGGGCGCGGGCGGGTAAGGTCGAGTGGGGCCACGCGCGGAGTGGGCGACCGGTCGGCCAGGCCGCCAGGCGCCGGCATCGACGGCTGTCGGTCCCTGGCGCCGCTTGGTCGTCGCTCACGTCGCCCGCCGACGGAGACGTCCGCAGCGGTGACATCAGCGCTGAGCCGGATCTCGTCGGTGGCTGCCCGGCCCTCGAGTCGGCTCCGACTCCGACGGTGCCGTGACTTGGCCGCGGCGGCGGCCACGTTGTTCTGCGTCTTGTCCGCCGCCTCGCCTAGGCTCCCGCTTCGGTTGCGCCGCGCAGCATTGCCGTTGCCGTTGCTGCTGACGTCAGCTCCCGAAGCCGCCTTGGCCTTGCCGCCGCTTCTCTCCTCTCTCTTTCGTTCTTCCTTTCGCTCTTCTCTCTTTTCCGGCGAGCCTCCGGCGTCTTCTGATGGGTCCTTATTGCCCCGCGAGCCTACGCTGGGCAGTCGCTTGCGCTGCTCGGTCGCCGGCGACAACGGCGCAACGCCCCCGCCGCCTCGCCGCTTTGTCGCTGGCGACGACGTCTCGATGGCGAGCGCTGCGGTCTTCCTGGCCTCTTCCCCACCCGCCGCGTCCCACGAGTCGCTCGCCCGTCGGTCGCGGGTGGACGACGCGTCCGAGTCCGCGCGCCGCCTCCGTCTCTCGTCCCCCGAGCCCGAGACGTTCGCAGTCGTCGTCTCGCGTCCCTTTTCCTTCTTTTCTTCTTTCTTTTCTTCTCTCTTCTCTTCTTTTTTTGTCGTCGTAGTCGAGGTGGTCGCTCTTCGCTGCGGCTCATCTCTTTCTCTTTCGCGTTCGCGTTCTTTGTCTCTTTCTCGTTCTCTTTCTTTCTCGCGCGTCGGTGTGCCGGCGCTGGGCCGCGGCCTGTCGCGGGCGCTCCGCTCGACGAGGGGTGACCGCGGGGCCGCCGAGTCCCGCCTGGCCGCTGCCGCCGTCGTCGTCGACGTTCCATAGTAGACCGCATGAGCGGGCGCGCTGCTGGCGAGCGAATCGTCGGTATTGCGCGGCTGCGGCTGCGGCTGCCAGCCCGCATGGACCAGGCCTCCGTTAAGGTTGGCCCTCGCGATCCGCTTCTGCATTTCCTCCATCCCTTCGGCCAGCGTGGCGAAGAGGGCCACGGTCCCGCTACGCTCCCGCACGTCGCGCACGGCCGGCGCCGACGACGGACTCGCCGAAGGAGCGACCGGCGACGGGTGCCCTTCAGCGCTGCCGCCGCGCTGCGCCGGCTTGTGCGGCTGTGGAGCCGCAGCGGCGGAGGGAGAAGAGCCGTTCATTCCCTCGAGGCTGACGACTACTGCACAAATATAACAAAAATATGTATATATATTTAGTGGCGACTAAACATCAATATGTTGAATATATTGATCGCGCCAAGGGGGGAACAAGAATCGATTGCAGAGGTGGGCGGCAGAGCGTACGTGGTAACGTGGTTGTTCGCCGCCGGCCGGTCAAATCGCGGGATGTAGCGTAGAGGATAAAAATCAGAAAACCAGGCTTACCAGACGCGTCGCGTAACCCACCAGTCCTTCTACCACTTCCAGTTCTGCTATGCACGGGGTCGCTGTCGTTAGAGGAAACGTCACATGAATCTGAAACCGAAAATGACCAAAATAGGAAAGTCACCCCAAAAAGGATATGACCGTTGCGCTATTAATTATTATTATTTTTTAAGGAATAAATAAGCGAAGTGTGGGAGTGACAATGTACGCGTAGGTAGAGAGAGCTTCATGTCGGGTGGGCGCATCACATCGTCTCGACGAGCGTTTCTTCGAACAGGGGCTTGGTGACGGTGGGCACCCAGCGCGGGCTGCCGTAGATGACGCCGTCGTTGCGATGTGGCGAGGCGTCGTGCACCTTCCGTCCTTCGCCCTCGTTGAATCCCCAATAGGCCGCCAGACCCTGCACCCAAAAATTGATTAATGCAACACGCAACGCGCAACACGCAACACGCAACACGCAACACGCAACACGCAACACGCAACACGCAACACACGGTACCGTTTCCTTGCCTGAGATTCGTCGGTAGCGCAAGTCGCGGATGTCCTGCGGCGATAGGACACGATTGAAGATAGCCACGTCATCGATGAGACCATCAAACACGCCGCCCTTGTGCACCGTCCTCCAACCATCTGCCGACAGACGACGAGCAGCGCAGGGGCGGTGTTGAGYGCAACCCGGCACGACCACCATCAATGATATGATTGATAAAACATAAAAAAAAATAAACAAATAAAAAGATAAAAAGATAAAGATAAATAATTAGTACTATAGTGGTTCGACGGATGGCCGATCTTGATGGGATACGAATTGTTGGCCGTCGGGGCGCTCGGGGTCGCTATCTTGTCGAGCCGCCCTATGCACGCAGGCACTCTAAGTTAATATATTGAAATTTATATTGGTATATACATACATATACATGTGAGCGCAACAACATTGACATATGTATGTCGACACCGTACCGTTGATATAAAAGCGAACGCCCTCGTTCGCATTACGGAAGGTGACAGCCACGTGGTACCACACGCCTCGCAGAAGCCGCCTGGCGCCTGTGAAGCAACTGCCGCCAGCGCACAGCCTGGGCGGCAAAAAGCCATCATCGACCGATGAGTTTAAGGCGACGTGTGTGTCCTGTTGTTGGTCGTGTCGTGTATGCAGTGTGTGTCGTGGTGTCGTGTGTGTCGTGTGTGTCGTGTGTGTCGTGCGTGTCATGAACGTACCTGACGACTCCCCTGCCTTCGGAGGCGTGGCGCACATCAAATGCGTAGCCGTCGATTTTGCCGGCAGAGGCCTTGTCGATGATGCGTCCGTCGTTGATCATGTTGAGGTTGATCCACGCCATCAGCGTGTAGTTGTCCTCCAGCTCCAGCGATCGGCTGGTCGGCACCTGTTGTGCCATCACGCAAGCACACATCGTAACAAAACACATCAGCACGACACGCGCACACACATGACACACGCACGACACGCACGACACACGACACACGACACACACGACACACCGCAGCGAGAGAGAGACGTACGACAACGGAGTCGTCAGTGAGCTTGATGCGGGTGTCGACACGATTGAACTCAAGTGAAAAAGCGTCGATGGTGCCCTTGGGCACGAGCGTCGCTGCAAACCACACAAACCACGAGTCAGTTGCGCGTGGAGGGTCCACAGGGGTGTGGGTGGCCATTGTTGACCGAGTGGTACCGTTCGTCGCTGGCGCCGCCGCCGTGTCGCCTCTCGCGCCCGCCAGGGCCTGGCACAGCCGGCACTCGGCGAAGAACACGCAGTTGTCGAGAAGCGTCTGAAAGCGGGGCGGCCACGGGTTCTTCTTCCATTCGAAATAGCGACTGTAGGCTTCATCGTCCTGACGGCGACGACCACCACTGTGGTTAGAAACCTGTTACTGTCGACAAGAAAACGAGCCACCAGCAGCGGCGCTGAAGCTGCAGGAGCAGGTACCTCGTTGAGGCTCAGGAGGAAGTCGGCCAGTTCCTTGGGCGAATCAAAGTCGCGGGTGTCGATGATCGAATTCTCGCCCGGCACCCAGTCGCCAACTGCCGCCGCGGGTAGGGAATTAAAAAAATAATTATAATAAAATAATAAAATAAAAATTAGCCAGCAGCCGAATGCGTGTGGACCGGTCTGTCGTCAGCATCACTGTGTGTCGTGTCGTGTCGTGTCGTGTCGTGTCGTGTCGTGTCGTGTCGTGTCGTGTCGTGTCGTGGCAATGTTGTGTGTCCTGTGTCGAGTGTTGTGCAATATTTCACTCTGTTGAGTGTGTTTCGTGTACCGTTGGGTGCGCCGCGGTAGACGGGGACAGTGCCGGCGTAGAGGGCGTTGAGCATCTTTTCGGTGACGTAGTCCGCGACCTGATCGTCGTTCTCGAAGGCGAGGAAGAACTTGTACTCTGCATGGAATGTACAGACAATATATTTGGAATATATATGAGAGAATATATTAATATGTTCAGACAAGTGGTCGCAGGGGAGGCGTAGCCTGGCTGACGTACCGGAGATGGCGCGCATCTTGATCTCCATCAGGTGCCCGAAGGAGTCGTGCCACCCTTTGCCCTCAGGCAGGTCGGCATTGTGCAAGCACAGCCCAAAACTGCGAACGGGATCGACCTCCAATCAGACACAACAGCTGCACAACGCAAAGAGAGGCGGGACCGCCGCACCTGTCGACTTGAATGTGCTCCATGAGTTCCTCCACGTAGGCGGTACGGGCGACTGCACTACCGCCGTTGCAGTTGGAGCTGATGAACGCAACCTGCGACCGAACAGCCACGTCAGGGTCTTAATAAATAAACAATAATTAATAATTAATAATTAATAATTAATAATTAATAATTAATAATAAATAATAATTGTATTCAAGCGAAGTCTGAGCATGGGTACCAGCTTGTCCTTGGTCTTGGCCGGCGGGGGTTTCAGCAGGTCGGCCGGCGTTTTGCTGCCCCACGGACACATGTAGGTGATCTGAACCAGGGAATCCTTCGCGAACGTCATCTGCACGTGCGTGTGTGCGGTGGTGCGTGTGCGATCCACCGCGGGGTGTTAGGCCTGCATTACGGCGACAGTCAGTCCGCTCGGGTACTTTGTGGTCGAACAGCTCCAAGTACTCCTTGTGCGCAAGCAAACTGAAGGAGTTGGGTTGTTCGTAGGCATACATGACCCACGGCTGGCCCTCCCTCCGCTCGGGCATGTAAGGCGGCCTGAGTCGTGTGCGTGTGCGTGTGCGTGTGCGTGTGAGTGTGTGCGTGTGCGTGTGCGTGTGCGGTTGGCGTGTGTCATGGGACTTTACCTTTCCTTCCATTCGAGGTTGGCTCCGTACCAGCAGCCATCGAACAGGAGCGCGTCGGCCACCGTGACCTGCGGGCACACACGGACGTGTCAGCACTCCACACACGACGGGGCAGAAGAAGGGGAGAAGTGGGAACGTCGACGCTACCATCGACTTGTCCCTGGTGAAGGTGCACTTGGTGGGGCACTGCGGCTTCCTGATCTCGAACCCGGCATAGTTGGGCGGCGGAATCACCTACAACAAACGTGAGACACACTCGCTCGCGTCGTACCCGGACCACACACACACCACCACACGGGTATGGACGTACGTCGCCAGCTCCCCAGTAATAGGGATTGCCCCACGAGTTGTCCCACATCACGACCACCACCTCGTCCTGGCCCTTGGTGTGCGGCGGCGATGCGCCCACGTCGCCCAGGGACGACACTGGCTCCGGGTCCGGGTCCTGGTCCTGCGCTCCGTCGGTGGTGGTCGATGACGACGAGGAGGAGTTTTGGCTGTTCGCCTTGGCCAGCTGCTGTGCCTCGGTCACCGCCTGCTTCAGCCGGGCCACTTCCACCACCAGGTCGTCCACCTGCTTCTCCTGCTCCTGGCACTTGTTGTGCGTCTCCATGCCCTCGCGCAACCCCAGCAGCCGCTCCGCTTCCACCCTGCACATTTTTTTAAATATATATTTATAATAATAGAGATTAAAAAAATAATTATTTACTATAATTTAGAATCAAATAAAACCCTGGGTTTGTGGGGGGGCGTACAGCGCAGCGCATTTGGCTTTGGCGCCCACTTCGATGATCTCATCGACCTCCCACCGCGCCACGAAGTCGGGATGCCCGCGTAGGAGGGCGTCGCGTTCCACCTTGGCGCCAACGAAGTAGCAATACCACCCGACCAGCACCACGAGCAGCAACACCAACACCAGCGCGTAGAGCGTCTTGGCCCTCGCCCCACCGCCGGCGCCGGCGTACCTCATCTTTCTTTGCTCTTTGCAAAAAGAAAAAAAATAAAAAAAATAATACATAAATAATACTATAATGTTTTTATTCTTCAATTATGTAAATATTCCTATTTTCGTGGTAGCGGCAACTGTGCATATGTTTGGTGAAATGGTTGTTTGGACTGCACACAAACAGGTTTATCTGTTTTGTATAACACCAAACCACTTTTTCAGTTTTGTTCCTTTTGAAAACAATGGTGATGACAGAGGAGGCAATGAGCTGGCTGCAGGCCAACAACTTGGCTGATCTCAGTGCAAGCCTGGCCAATGCTGGATTTATTGACCTTCACTCCATCTACATGATCACAGAGAGGTATGGGGCATCTTGATTGCCATTCAGAACAAATTTACTGACTTGATTTTATTTCTAGTGATGCCCTGGAGATTGGCTTAAATCTTGGCTCCTGCTGGTGGCTGCTCCTTGCCATTAGCCATGTGAATGAGGCTATGGGCCCCCAAATGCCTCCTGTTGGTTCCACCCCTGCACAATCTACCTCAGCCAATTCAACCCCATCAGCACCCCCTCCACCACCAAGCACCACATGGTTGATTGTGTGCTGTGGCTGATGCCACCAGTGGAAGCAGACTTGCCATGGGCGATGTGCTGTGGGCACACTTGAGACAAGCAGTCTTTGATGGTGACAGGGATGTCATCTTCAAAGTCATGCTTGTACTCAAGACAGTGCTAGAGAAATGAGAATACAAGCTCAGCAGGATTGAGTTCTGGGGAGTAGGGGGATCCTGTGCCAACAACTTGGCGGCACTCAGCGATGTAGCTGGAGAGCGCTCTTTCCTTGTTCTTGGACCAGAGGAGGAAGAGGAGGAGGAGTTTCATCTTCTTCTTCTGTTGGATTGACAGTGTGGCATTCCCACATGGCCAAGGCACGAGCTGCCCTTGATGGAGATGGTGGATGATGTGGGAGACAGTACTTGGCCAGACATGGAGAGCAAGGGCCGTGGTTGCCTGTCACTCACCATTCACAAAGCGCCTCTGGACTTCCTCCCAGACACCCTGGTCTGCCAAACCAGGGTGATAGCGCCCACCTTTCTTGTTTGCCTTGGTGTGAATCCAACCACCAGAAACACCCACAAGAAGAAATGCACAAACAAAAAAGATGAAGATGAGCTTGCGCTTCTGCATCATTGCTGGTGTGAGTGAACAAACCCAAAAGTTTGAAACATGTTTTAGGTGACCGACCTGGTTTCAAACAGCCCCAACCCGAAAAAACGTGTTTTAAACGTTAGAAGTTTAAAAAACCTGTTTGTTCATGTTGTTTGTGTGTTGCCGCTACCACGAAAATAGGAATAAAATAATACAACAATCAAGGGCGGGTGCCGGAGGAGTCAGAGCCGAGGCCCGACTGGGCGGACGAAGCGGAGGGCGAGGCGGGCGAAGAAGACGACGAAGATGAAGAAGATGCGGGCAAGAGGGAGAGGGACGACGAAAGCGATGAAGAAGACGAGGGCGGCATGGTGAGGGCGAGGCTGGTCATGATGTCGATGAGGAGGGCCTTGGACAGCTGCCGCACCTGGTCGGCCTGCGTGCGCATGAGGTGCGCAAAGTCCTTCACCACCTGCTCCAGCACAAAGTGCTTCAGCTGCCGGGCGCCCACGTCGCTCGCCGCCTCCAGCACCCGCAGGACGTTGTTCCTGCGCACCCAGAACGTATATGAGGCGCGTGTGTCGTGTGTGCGTGTGTGCGTGTGCGGTGGTGTGTGCGGTGGTGCGTGTCGGGTACCGGTGAAGCTTTTGGGTGATTTGCTTGCTGGCGATGGCCTTGAGCCGATCATTGGTGAGCCCGTAGAAGCCCGAGGCCGTGAGCAGGTAGACCGCCTCATCGGGCGGAGTGTCCACCCGCCCTACACGCGAACCGGTGGTCAGTCGCTCCATGACACGCACACGACACGCACACGATAGACAACGCACCTGTGTAGAGATAGTCCAGGAAGCTGGCAAAGGCTTCGGGCGTGGGCTGCACGGAACCGATGACGACGGTCATCTGGCGCGTGTGGAGGTCGCCGCCCTTCATCGTGCTTCGGAGCGCGCCCTGGAAGAAGCCCGTGCGCGCCAACAGCATCACCAGGTGCGCCCCCAGCGGTTTGCCTGCAGCACAAACAGTGAGACCACTGTGCGTGTCGTTGGTCGTATCGTGTCGTGTGCGGTCATACCGCGGACGTAGAAGGTAAAGTCCCAGGTGGTCTCGTCGCGCCGTAGCCGGGCCAGATCGTCGGCGAGCTTGCTCGGCGGGATCTCCACGGGCCTGGCCGTTGTGGCCGCCTGGTACTTGGCGGACTTGGTGGCGGCGAACTGCTGGTAGAGGCGCATGATCTCCACCAGCAGCGCCGGACCCACGGTCTCGAAGGCCTCCTGCACGATCACGTCCTGGTAGTGCCGCAGGACGAACATGATGCTGAACTCCTTGACGACCGCACTCACCACGCCGCCCTTGTCGCTCTGCACCAGCTTGAGCACCTCGATCACGTTGTCCAGCGACACCGACGATCTGTTGCGCACATACACACCGCACACACCGAGTGAGGATCGGGGCTGGCGCCGCCCAAGTGGGCTATTAAGGCGGCGTACATGATGTAGCGTTCGCAGAGGCGGACGAAGCGGTCGAGGCGGAAGCGCATGGCGAGGGCCAGCAGCTCGAACAGCTGCGGCAGCGTCATCTTGGGGGAAAACCGCACCTCGTCGGTGTAGATGAAGTAGAGGATCTCGCGGAAGGCCTGGGCCGAGGGCACGTCGGAGAGCTCGACCTCGACGGGCGCGAAGAAGGCGGAGGAAGCGGGGAACGACGATGACAAAGGGGGCGACGATGAGGACGACTCGTCCTTCTTGGCCTTGCCCTTGCCCTTGCCCTGCCGCTTCTGCTTCTTGCCGCCGCCGATGCTGCCGCTCTCGGCGCTTGGCCGCTGTTGCTCCTGGGCCGCCAGCTCATAGAGCGGCTGACACCTGGTGCCCAGACCCGTCAGCCATCACGGTGTACCGTGTGCGTGTCGTGCGTGGGGTGGGTGGGTACCGGACTTGCAGGATGAGGCTGTGCGCGGTGATGGGCTCCTTGTCGACGAGGAAGGTCACGTCAGCCAGCTCGCCCTTTTCGAGGAACGCGCCCATGTCATCGCTCAGCGTACACGGCGGGTCCACAGCCGCTGTTGTTCCATTCGCCGTCCACCCACGCAATCCTTCTCAGAACTTTGCTCATGCGCGTGCGTGTCGTGCGTGTCGTGCGTGTCATGTGTGTCGTGTGTCGTGTCTGTGTTGTGTCGCGTGTCATGCGTTTAATGCGTTCCATGTGTGACTGCGTCGGATACCAAATGTGAAGCTGTAGAGGTCCAGCGGGTGAGCGTCTGGTGGTGCGCCGCCAAAGATGTACATCACCGTGTCCACCACCTGATAGTCACCCAAAGGGTGAGCGCTGGGCACACGAGTCCTTTCCGCAAAGAGCGAAAGCGAAGGAGAAGAAGAAGAAAGAGAGCGAGAATGGGGCGGGCCAGGGCACGCACCACAGCCGTGTGGTAGCAGCGCGAGAAGGGCGTCGGACCGGTGGTCCGGATCAGGACCCACTCCTTCTTCTTGATGTTGAGCCGATACAGATCGTTGCAGAAATTGTTTGCCGCCGTGCCTACACGCGGCCGCGCCAACACGTTGTCAACACGTGTTGCGTGTTGCGTGTTGCGTGTTGCGTGTTGCGTGTTGCGTGTTGCGTGTTGCGTGTTGCGTGTTGCGTGTTGCGTGTTGCGTGTTGCGTGTTGCGTGTTGCGTGTTGCGTGTTGCGTGTTGCGTGTACCTCCAAACGTGTACATGTGGTCCTGGTTGCAGACGCTGGTGTGCCCGAGCCGCTTCGAGGGCGCATCGCCAGAGCACTCGATCTGCGACCAAGTGCGTGATGCTACGACGCATCGACAGGTCACGCATACAGGCCAGCACAGGTGAGCCACGACCGCACCACCACGCGGCATGCCAAACAGTGGTGGAGATTGGTACCAAAATTGTATTCATAGAGATCGGCGTTGGTGGCGACTCCCGAGTGGCCGGCGAAGACGAGCATCGAGCCCTCGATCACGACGGCCGACGCGTTGCAGCGGCTCGTGGGCGCCTTACCCGTGCTCTCCACCGCCTCCCACTCTCGCTTACCTAACAGGTCGTGATCGAGGGCCGATCGGAGAAAGCTTACGTCAGCCGCCACCTTGACCACCACGACCACCACCACCACCGAGCCTAAGAGGGGAGTGGGTACTGATGTCGAGCTTAAAGAGGTCGTTCAAGCGCTTGCTGCCGTCGTAGCCGCCAAACACGTACATGGCCCCGTTGTACATCACCGCATTGTGGCCCGATCGCTGACTAGGCACCTCGCCCGTGCACTCCAGCTGCGTCCATTCCCGCGTGCCTACGCCCGCGCGTGGTGAGGTCGCACACACACACACACGCACCACCGCATGACACGATACGCAACGCGGATGGTACCGAAGTGGTATTGGAAGGTGTCGTTGTTGTTCTGGTCTGTGTAGCCGCCAAAGACGTACATGCAGGGACCCTCCACCACCGCCGAGTGGTAGTAGCGCGGCTTGGGCGGATTGCTGCTCGTGACGACCTTCCTCCACTCCTTCTTGGCTGAACCAGAGGTCAGGACCATGCGACACACACAGACACACACCCCACCGCACACACGCTGCACACCTCGCCAGTGCAAGTACCAATGATGAACTGGTAGAAGTCGTTGAGCCGCGAGGTGCCGTCGTCTCCGCCAAAGATGTAAAGAGACCCTACACAGCGCCATCGGCGTAAGAAACCCAGAGATCTCTGGGCCGGGTCCAGGCGATGAGGGTGCGTGTTGCGTGTGCGGCGGCGAGCGTACCGTTGTAGTGGACGGCGGTGTGCTTGTTGCGAGACGGAGGCGGCGATCCGGTACATGCCACCACCGCCCAGTGGTCCTCTACGCGCCCAACGTTGAAAAAAGATGTTTGTTGTTTGCTACTCGTTCGATGAATGAAGGATGTTGAGGAATGCGTACGGTCTTCATAGGCGCGGATGGGCACTTCGATGACCTCCACGTCCGATCCAAAGCTCAGGTCCTCGGCCATGAGATCGAGCTCGTCGTGCACGGTGTGACTAGTTGTAGAGGCCGAGGAGGATTCATCTGGCTCCAATTCCGCTTCGGCCTCGTCTCGCACGCCACCGCGATTTTTGGCAGTAATTCGTTCATCTCGCTCCCCCTTCTCCCTTTCCTTGTCCTTCTTGCTGGCGGCAGGGGAGGACTTGGCCTTCGAGTTCTTCACCGAGAAATACTTCTTTTCGGCGTCCTTGTCGCTCTTCTTCTTGTCCCTTTTCTCCTTCTTGGCGCTCTTCTCACCACCCCCGCCCCCAGTCCCATTGCTGTCTCCCGGCCCTGGTGCCTCCATCTCCCTTCCCCCTTCTCTTTGGTCTTCTTTTCACTGTTTTTTGATTCTCTCTTTAAATTTTTGGTTATTGGCTCTCTTATGGTGGTTGTTGGCCAACCATTGTTCACACAGCCCTTGTGTTGGGTGGCTTATCACTGTTTTGGTTTTGGCTGGCCCACATCTTCGCCATCATCAACATTGAGGGCTTCATCATCGTCCACGTTGGTTCGCACAATAAAAAGATTTACAACTTCTCCCCTGTGGGCTGATCACGTGACGTGAGTTACAAGCAGGGGAGCATGGAGGCTGCTCATTTCTGCTGTTGGCCAATTGCGTGGACGTGACGAGCTAGTCTCGTGGCGGCTGAATCGTCACGAGGCTCCGCACGTAGATGGCCAGCCTGCACCGCGTCCGCCCCTCCTCGTCCGTGTACCTCACCACGCTCTGCTCGATCGCGCAGCCACCGTTTTCCTGCAGCTCCGCCAGCTCGCGCTCGCTCTCTGGCATTCGCATCCGCGCCTGCTTGCGCCCAGCTCCAGGAAATACGTGACCGCTAGCTCCGCACACCTCGATCGGCTCCCTCTCGCTACGGCCGTTCTCATTCTCGGTGTTGATGCGCGGCCGCAGAGCCAACGGCCCGCTGGCACAGTGCTGGCAGCCGACGCTGGAGTACGACGACGCTCTGCTGGCAGCCGTATCTTGTGGTGATTGTTGGGGTTGACGTCCGTGATGTTGATGTTGTTGCGGTTGGGGTCGCTTCTGTTGTTGAAGAAGATCGTCTTGTTCTGGGGCGGCCAGGATAATGGCAGGCAGCGGTAAAGGCCTCCAGGGGGAACTGGGCGACAACGAAGCCTCCGATGGTGACTGCGAAGGCGCCGGTGAGGTGGCCTGTGGTTTGGTGCGCGTTAACAGGGTGTCAGCAGGGGTGCTGCTGCTTCGCCCTCGACGGCGACCTCTCACCGACCTCCGGGTGGTTCCTCTCGTCTTGGCCTTGGTCGTGGTGCCGTTCGTTCGTTCGTCGGCTTCGGCGTCATCTAAGCTTTGCCCGCCGCTACCGAGGACTTCACTTTGGTCCGCGCCGCGCACGGCCCGCCTCCTCGAGACGAGGGAATCCGACGTCTTCCTCTTCGTTGCTCTCGCCGGCTTCGCATCAGCGACGTCTCGTCGGCGCTTGGGGCGGATGGGTGGCGATGATGGTGACATCGTCGACGTAGCGGCAGCCGAAACAGTCCCGCTTGGGGGCGGCGAGGACTCCCAGCTACAGAGCGGGTCGGGCGAAGGCACGCTGCAGGCGGCTGTCTCTGCGCCCTGGGAGCCCTTGGGAAGGGCCGCAGCACCAGGTTCGGCGTAGGCGGACCACTTGAACATTGCCCTCTTGCGGAAGTCCCAGCCCCACAGCGCCTTCGACAGCAGATTGTCCTGCCGGAAGTTATTGTACACCCCATCTGCACATACACCACCACACAACGACGCAACACGACACGAGCCAGACGTGGGGGTGAGCATGTGTACGGCCTGAGAGGGTAGCCAAGGAGGAAGTACCGTATGTGTAGAGCCGCGAGTAGCCTTTATAGTAGTGCTTCTCGAACAGCTCGAGCTCGAGCTCGTTGAAGCTCTTTGAGTCCTTGTGCGCGCCTGTCTCGAACATGTATCATTTTGGGGGTACTCACTCACCCGCACCGTGTGTCCTGTGTGAGGTGGGGAGTGGGCAGGGGAAAGACGAACCTTGGATGTTGCGGTTGCACTTGCCTAGCGTCTTCCAGTCGTCGCTGCCGTAGTAGCCGGCCTCGTTGGTGATCTTGGACATGGTGCAGTAGGCGTAGAGGAACGGCGCCCGCGCTGACCGGTTGCGCAGGGTGCGGTACGGCGTGCGGGCGTCGCGGGCCAGCAGGCTCCCGGCCGACAGCGGCACCACGATCCATCGCAGCGGCCGCGCCACGGCTGGCACCTCGATGCGCCGGGCCGAGTCGTGGTAGGTCCGCAGGGCGTGGCTCCACATCCCGGGGTGCTGGGTCCAGGCCGCGTCGCCCGCGGGGATCACCGACGCGGCAGAGGCCGATGAAGGCGATGGTGATGGCCGCGGTGAAGACGACGACGATGATAAAGATGATGTGGCGGTGGCGAAGGGCCAGATCTCGTGGGCAGCGGAGGTCATGGAGGGGACAGGCGTGTTGGGTTGTAACTTGAAGCACTGGATAAAGGTGTACATGCGGATGTAGAGGTTGAGAGCCGGCAGGTCGAGGTGGGCAATGTCCCGGCCTAGCGGGTCCTCATCGGACAGACGGCAGTCGGGGTAGCCCGTCCCCGGGTCGAGGAAGGCGGCCGCCAGCTCAAAGTAGAGGTGGAACGACTCCACCAACTCAAAGGTACCACTACGTCACCGTAAAGTCTAATGAGCCAACAGCACCAGAGCTTGGTGGTAGCGATGTAGAGAGACTCACCTGTCCCGAGGTTCAACATCGTCGGGGGAGCGCAGGCACACGACACTCTTGATGCTTCTTTCCACTGTTGTTCACAAAAAGCAGACATGAAGACTTTAAGTTGAAAAATGAAAATAAAAATAAAAATCAAAATCAAAATCAAAATCAAAATCAAAATCAAAATGTACAGGATAAGGCCGTACAGCATTCATTGGTGTGGGAGACGTCTTCGTAGAGCGGGGCATCAAAGGCGAGGGCTGGCATATCCAACGAACTTGGCGGCTTCATGCCGATCGTGTTCAGACTGCTGCGCAGCTGGTACTTGCCGTAGAGCTGGCGGTTTACGGTGTAGATCTGGTTCAACGAGAGGGAGCATGGTAAACACGCACATAGCCTTGAATCAGTCATACTTGAGGCACCAGAACGCACTTTGGGGTTGGAGTTGATGATAGTCTGCATCTCGGGCAGCCAGTACAGGTTCCAGTGCCCATGCACCTTGGACACGTACGGCCTCCTTGTGTGCGAGGATGATGACATTAGCAAAAGCGAGCACTTGCTTGCAAGTGGGCAGTTGGAGTGACTGACCTCGTCTTGCCGTCGTTGAGCAGCTTTTTGGTGCAGTGCGGGTTGTGCAGCAAGGCCTGCTGGTCGTGAGAGTTGATGAGCACGCTGTAGGTGTCCCCCTCCGGGTGGAGCTTGAAGTCCTCAGCAGCAAACAGGCTCAGGTTCATCGTCTGGCCCCAAGCAAGCAAAATGAGAGAGTTGGTTGTGGTATGCCGTGCTTGCATTAATGTACTACTAACATATATCAAATAGCACCCCATGGAAGGGAACTACCTCGACCATGCGTCGTTCGATGATGCGGCACTGCGGTTCGGTGAGTACGTCCTTCACCACCAGGAAGCCCTTCTCCTGAAAGCTGAGTATGTCGGCCTGCGTCAAGACCTCCATGGCCATGAGCTTGTTGAAGGGGATCTCCTCCACGTTGGCGTCCTCCAGCTGCTGCCGCGAGTAGCGCTTCCGCAGGGCATCTAGCTCCACCTCTTCCATCTCTTCCTCCATCTCCCTCTCCATCTTCTCTTCCTTCCGCCGCACCTTGCTGGAGTGGTTCGTCCTTTCTTGCCAACGGACTTTTTGTCGACCTAGTTGTATTTGATTTAGATTTAAATATGTACACGTCTGCAAAAAATGTCGACCACCCGCAGTGTGGGAGACAAGGCCAAGAAGAGGGGAAGCCCAGTCCTCCCTCCCTCGATGCGTTGTAGCTATCTTACAGTCTCTCTCTCTCTCTCTCTCTCTCTCTCCTCTCGCTATCCTCCTTCCACCACCGTCCGTCCAGCCCATCTCCTCTTTTTTTTGTGTGGCGCTCTGCGCAGGCGCGCGTCGTCGTGGTTGTGGAGGGATCGATTGCCTCGAGGCGAACCAGGCCAGGGCTCTGCGCTCTAGTGGTTGGGCCGGGAGTTGAAGCCGCGCGAGCCGCGACGCATGGGCGAGCTGTATCGCGCGGCCAGGACGTTACCGGCGCCCGTGCGACCCAGGTAGTCCTCCGGGTTCATGGCCGCGGCGGCCGAGGGCTTGGGCTCACAGTGCGACGTCGAATAGGAGCGGAGCCGCGGAGCGCGCTTTCGCGGCGGCTGCTGGTGGGTCTGCTGCGGCGTGTAGGGCTCGTCGAGGAATGACGACGACGACGACCCGCTGCGTGACGAGGGGCCACCGCCGTTGGCGAACGAGTTGGAGCGCATGCGGCTCATTCGCTTCTTGACCGGCAGGTGCTGGCCGGTGCCGGTGCTGTCGGCCGCTGCGGCCGCGTCCTTGACGTCGAGCCGTCGCTTGAGGGCCGACCACCTCACCTCGATCAGGCTCTCGGCGCTCCGCTCCTCGCTCATCTCGTCCTCCTGGTCGTCGTCGTTGTTGTCTACGTCGACGTGCACGTCCTCCTCCTCGTCGCCGTCGCCCTCTTCATCGTAGCCGTCGGCGCCATCGTCGTCCTCGTCCTCGTCGGGATCGCCGACCTCGTCCTCCTCGTCCTTCTCGATGTCGACCTTGTCGTCCTCCGCTCCGCCGCTCTGCCCGTTCTTCTTCTTTCGCACGCAGCCGATGCACGGACACGTCAGGTGGCAGATCGGGCAGCCGTCGGTCCAGTAGTTCTCCGGGTTCGCCCTGTGAAGATGGAAACAAAATGCAAATTAATACATATTTTAAATATTTAATATTATGTAAAGAAACAAGAGGTAAATATAATAATATTCCAAAAAAAATACCTGAAGTCATCGTAGTCGATGCTGAAGTGTCGGACGACGCAGCCGCGGCAGTACTTGTGCGAGGCAACAAGCGGGCAGCCCACCCAAAACTCCTTCTTGTTCTTGCACCTATGACAACTCTCCGGCTTCCTCGCCCTGTCGTATGGCAAACCAACAACAACATTAGTTAGTTCCACCAGGCTTAACACGACACGCAACACACAACGCGACAAATGGCACGCAACACGAAAGGAGATGACCGCCGTACTTGGTCTTGGGCACGCCGTCAAGGTCCTTGTCGCTGTGCGCGCTGCTGTTGCCGCCGCTGCGTCCGCCCCGGCCACCGCGCGCCTTCATGCCCCGCGTGCCTCGGCCCCTGCCTCGGCCCCGGACGCCGCGGATCGGCGTGGCCGAGTCGGCCACATCGTGCTGGCCCTCCTTGTCGCCGCCCGACTCCCGGCCCGTGTCGATGTAGTCCTCGTCGTCGAACTTGGTCTTCTTGGGCGAGAGCGAGCCGTCGTCGCCGAGGCCAGCGCCGTTGAGGTGGGGCGCAATCGACGGCGGCAGAGAGGCCTTGCGCTTGCGCATGTCGCGCGGCGCGGGCGCGGTGGTCTCCTCC
>CACVKS010001367.1:0-10636 GCA_902749335.1 Acanthamoeba triangularis
GGGGGTGGGGGTGAAGGCCACACGGTGGGTCGTCTTCGTGTCTGCGGTTGGGGGGTGGGGGTGAAGGCCACACGGTGGGTCGTCTTCGTGTCTGCGGTTGAACATTTGGCGGCGACGGTCGAAAAGAGAGAAAGAAAGAAAATGAAGACTAAAGCGGACCAGTTTGCGCACGGCAGTGAAGAGCCGCCTCCGCAGCGCCCATTTCACTGCACGCAGCGAGAGCCGACACCCAACCCAACTACGCGAGTTGCGGGCGTGCCCAACCCAAACAACGACACACCTCTCGAGTAGGCGTACGAGCGCCGGTACGGCAGCAAAGTCTTTTAACTTGCTTGCTTGGAGATGCGGAGCTCTGTCCCGGTGGTACGCGATATCTCCGGCGGGCGCGCCTTTTTAGTTGTCTGTTCGTCATCATCCTCGTCGCGGCGGACCAGTTGGGGTGCTCGCCGCGGCTTGTCTCCTGAGCTTCTTGCGCGTTGTCCTGCGGCTAGGCTGCTTGGGGGGTGGGGGTTGCTCTACCTCTTCTCCACTCTCGCCTTCCTCGTTCACCTCTTCCTCTGCTTCATCTTTATCTTCCTTCTCCTCCTTCCTCTCCACCTCCTTCTTTCCTCCTCCCATTTTCTTGTTTTTTGGCCTCTGGCGTTCCTCCTCGCTCTCGTCCTTTTCTTCGTTCTCGTTTTCCTCTTCCTCTTCCTCTTCCTCCTCCTCTTTTCTCTTTCCTCTCCTCTTCCTCTTTTTTTCGCTCTCCTCCTTTTCCTCTTCGCTCTTGTCTTCGGCTTCTTCATCTTCATCTTCATCGTTATCATCCTCATCACCATCATCATCCACCAGTCGCTTGCTTCGTCGCAGCGTTACAGGCCGGGGTTCGTGCTGTGGGCACGTCCACTTCTCCTCTGGCACCTGTGTTTCCCGAGAGAAGTGAGTGATGCCCAAGGGCGGTAGCAAGAGGAAGAGAGAGATGGACATATGTGTACCTGCTTGAGCGGTGGGTCGAGGCACTTGAGGTGGTACACACGAGGACACACCTCGCAGCAGAGCAGCCGGCCCCCGCCCTCGCACACCTCACACGCCGACTTGGAGTTGGCGAGGCACGATTTGCAATACCTGCGTTGCGAGCGCGCAAGCAGACCGCAGTCAGACCAGTCACCGGGGTGACCTGCGACGAGCAGCAGGGACTGATCGAGTGGTGTAGTGCGCTACCATTCGCCGCTGGGCACCGATTTCAGGCGCGGGTTGAGACAGAACGTGTGGAAGCCGCGGTCGCAGCCGTCGCACAACAGCATGCAGGCCGGCTGATTGCTACGTCTGCAGATCTGGCACTTCTCCTGCCGGGTCACACGAAACACGAATACAAAAGTAGATGAGAGGGAAGAAAGCAAGGGGGGAGGAGTGCGGTGTTGCTTACCGATTGTTTCGCTTGCTGCCACTGAATGGCGTTTTCGAAGACGGCGAGCACCAGTGCCACCTGACTCAGCGATGTGGCCACGCTGTCGTGGCAAAAGCGTCGCCATTTCGTCTGTCGGGCCGAGTGGTGCCAGTCCTTCTGAAACATGATGTGACACAAATGCATACGTCAGGCCTGACATGAAAATGGAATGAAGCAGAAGGACCATGGGGTGGAAAAAACACGACAGTCCAGCACCTTCATCGCCTTGCCGGTCATCTGCGCCTCCAGGAAAAGCAGCAGCTCACACAGTACCGCTGGGCTATGCTCTGTTTCCACTTTCTGCAGCGAACGTACACCCCGGCCAGACGTGCGGCTTTGAGATGAGGAAACAGAGCACTTGCTGCCCCTCCAAATATGCTATGTGGTGACTGGTGGCTGTGGCACTGTACCTTTCGCCAGGCGGGCCGCTTCTTTACGTAGGCGACGCGGTTCAGCAGCAGTTGGTATGGGATGCGGTCCTCGAGGTCCAAGATCTGCTCACGAATCTGTGGACCCAACCACATAATAAGGCATCACATTATCGGTTCCCCACTCGGCACGCAGACGAGAGGGAAGCGCCAACCTTTTCCAGACTGACCAACCGCTGCAGAGGCTGCTTGACCACGTCCATGGGATCTTGCTTCATTTTAGCTTCATTTGCGTCGCCGTTGCTGTCTTTGCTCCCTTCATCGTGTTTGTCCGCTGGTCGACCTTCTCCTATTCCTCCCCGTTCTTCATTTTCCTCTTTTTCTTCCTCTTCCTTTTCTTCTTCCTCTTCCTCCTTCTCCTCCCTTGGCTCTGCGCTCGAGCGCATGAACCTGTTGCGCCTGATCTTGGCGAGCCGCTGCCTCTCCTCTTTCTCCTTCTGCTTCTCCTCTCTGTCGCGCGCGTCGGCGTAGGGGATGGTGAGGAGGATGTTGTCGTAGTACCGCTTGAGTTCGGCGTCGAGGGCCTTCTCCCTGATGCCGTTCACGTTGAGGTACTGAATCAGGCGGGCGAGGTCCTCGTTGGTATCGTAGAAGGACCAGTGCGGCACCTCCACGTGCGAACGGTACCCACCCTGGTTGGGCGTCTGCTCGACAAAAATCCGTCCTACCTGCTTACCTGTGGTCAGACAACAACAACGGCCGTCAGCACACTTCATGAGTGCTTGGGGAGAGAGAGAGAGAGAGATAGAAGGGGGAACCTGGCGCAAGCGGCTCTCTGACCCACCAATATCGATTGCCGTATCGATCATAGCCCATAGGCTGGGTTCGCATCGCCGCTTGGAGATTGAGCAGATCCTTCTGACGCGCGAGTTCCTGTTTCAACATGGTGGTTGAGTCGAGACAACTGAACTTTCCTGCGCTGAACACCTCACAGCAAGCCACCTATAGACAGCGACACCCGGGTGCACGCACCAATCGCTTTTCCTGGGCCTGGAGTTGCTCCTGCCGTCGTCTCTCCTTCTCGTCCTCGCGCTCTCGTTCCTTCGGATCAGTTGGCCTGCGGAAGCAGTCAAGCGCAGCTTTGTCAGCGCCTCCTTTTCTGTAGGCCCACACTATACAGTTCACGGGGACAGCGGAAGGGGAAAACGTACGCGCTCTCTTTGTCCTTGTCCTTCTTACCGGCCTGGTCCTTGTTCGTAGTGCTTCGCTTCGCACCTTTCTTGTCTCGTTTCTCCTTCCACTGCTCAGTCTTCAGAGCCAGCAGCTTCTCTTTCTGGTCGTCCTGGTAGTGCCTGTTGTTGCAGATAGCGGTGAGCAGATATAAAGCACAATGTACATAATTTCACACCACCTACCAGAAGGAGTGGGTCTGCAAGACTTCATCGACCAGGAATCGAAGGATCTCGAGCCGCTCGCTAACGCTTAGTTGAAGGTAATCCTCCGACCTAAGCACGTCGAGGGCCGATCTTGGAACTGGTTGTGAGCTCAACCTCGCTTCCTGTCCCTCTTCCTTGCCCAACCCGGTGCTGGTTGCAGGCTTTCCCTCGCTGCTTTGCATGACGACGCCGGCGTGATCGGCGCCTGCAACCGCCTCCGGTGTCTGATTCTTGGTCGTATCCTCGTGGCGACCTTCCCGTTTCCCCTTTTGAGGCGCAGGTGAAATGACCGTAATCTGCCTGTCCAGCTGAAACACGTCCGCCAGGCCGTGCCTTTCCACGTACTGGAACACACACTACAATCAGCCCATGAAAGAGTGCAAGTGAGGCTCGGTTTTTCGTACCTGTAGGAGGACCTCTGGCCACGTAGCAGAGTTGATGGGCAGCGTCTCGTTGAAGTACTTGTAAGGTCGTTCGGCAGGCCGGGCTTCGTCAGGCAGCCCGTCAGCGTCCGCGTCCGGTTGTGAGTCCTCCTGATCTTCGTCGTCGTCGTCGTTTTCTTTAGCCTTGTCCTTCACCAAGAGGGACAGCAGCTTTTTGTGCAGCTTCGATACGTAGTGCAGATCTGTAAAAGCAGGGCATACATGTACGCACAAGGGGATGAGGACTGTGACGCGCTGCTGCGACAAGAGCGGCCCAGAACCTTCCTCTTCGGGATACTGGGCGAAGGCACGCTGCATGAGCTCAATCGAGCGACGCTTCACTCCGATGTACTTGCTGCACCCCAAGCCACAACTGTTAGTCCTCGCAAGACCAAACTCACAGAAGCACGAGCGGCTGAGGGTCAGACGCACTGGAAGGTGTCGACAAAGTTCCACACCATCATGAAGTCTGCCCACGCCTCCATCGGGACGAATTCTGTGCTCACGGTCTGTCCCTTGGGCGGGTGTTGCGGCACCGTGAGCTCCCCCAGCTCCAGCAGCTCGGCCAGCAGTTCCCGGTCGTCCATGGGATATCGCGCACGCAAGGCTGGCGACAGGAGTCAGGAATGCTCTACTCACCAGCAAAAGATGGAGGAGTGCGGTCGACACCTACCAGCGAGGCGTGCCTGCTTGCGCTTGAGCTCTTCCTGCTTTCGCGCTTCCTCTGCCTCGCGGGCCAGACGTCTTCTTTTCTTTTCCTCCTTCTTCCTGAGCTCCTCGCTGTCTGCAGCAGAAGACTTTCGCTTTCGCCCGTTGCTCGCTCCATCTCCGGCCTTTGCCTGAGTCATGCATGGGCGGATGAGTGACCAGAGGCCCGAGCACAGATTGTCTGAAGGCCCGGGGCGTAAGTCGCGAACCTTGAGGCAGGCGTTACAAGTACACAAGCCTTTGCATGCGGGACACGCCCATGGGGTGCCCTTGACGGTGCTGAGCTTAATCCCATATTTGTCGAGACAGTCCGCGCAGTAAAACCTGGAAGTGGCATAGTTGAGCAAGTGAGCAGCGCGAACAACTTACATGGGACAGAAAAATAAAGGTTGAAGGTGGTCCGTACTTGCGGCAGTCGCCACATTTCTGATGGTCCATTACGGTGGAAGTGAGCTCCTTCTTGCATTGGTGACATAGTCGCCTGCGCCGCCGGGTTGAAGCAGAAGACTGAAATGGGGGAAGCACACACATTAGTAGTTTAGGCCACGATGCACGCATTTCTAAGCATGATGATGAGAAGTGAAGGCGAGTACGGGAGAGCCGGAAGCGCGTGCGCGGTCCACCTCTTTCTCCTTCCGTGGTGACTTCGGCTTGATCGAGCGGCTCTTGGCGGTAAGAACATCCCTCTGACGCGGCAAACGAAGAAGAGGAAATGTGAGTGTTGCAAAGAAATGGAAGTACCACTTCAACCAACCATGTAAAGCCGATTGCGGAGAGTACGCGCACCAGCTTGAGGAAGAAGGGAGTGGTCTTGTACTCGGGATAGGCCTTCAGCAGGCCTCTAAGGACCGAGGCTGCCTCCTTGATGACGTAGTCTTCCGATATGCCGTAGCGATCGTGCATCTTTGGCGATGCATTAGACGCCGCGGAGGTGTGGAGTGCCGTGGCGCAAGTGTGTGTGGTGGTGCACGAAGGCGTACATGCGCGACCACGTCAGCGTAGGAGACCTTCTTGTCCGCTTCCATGAGGTTATAAATGCCGGTGCAGACCTCGAACTTGCGCTGAATGGTGCTAAAATAGTGCTTGTAGCTGGGCTTCGGCTGCAGCAACTTGTACCTGTGCGGTTAACGTGGAAGATTATTACCTTTACCTTGCCGATGAAGAGTTGCGGCGTACCATGCACGCTTGGATTTGAGCCAGAGCAAGGGAGGAGAGCTGTATTCGATGGACCACTCGTCGACCTCAAACACGATTGCCGTGCTGGCAGCTGCTCCTGCAGTGACTTCAGCTACAAACGCGGCAAACACACAACGCACACACGCAGACGGTCCGTTGCGTATAAGTGCCATATTAACCCTGTTGAGAGCGGGCAGCTCTGTGAGAAGAAGAAGGAGTACCTTTCTTCTCAGACGGCAGCAGGGCCAAGCCATAGCCCAAGAGCGCGGCCCTGTCTTCATGTCGTCGCGCCGTCAGTCCTGCCGTCTGGACTGATATGGGAGTGCTGGTCGTATTCAAAGAGCGCCAACGTACCTAAGTGTTCGAGAGGAACCGGTACAAACTGCACGGCATCACAGAAGTAGTAGTAGTCAAGAATGCGGACGGGAAGGTTGAGCCCGGTCTCGGGGTCGCGGATGATGTCCTCGTTGTAGTAGGCTGGTAGCTTGCTCTCATCTTGATACGTCAGCACCGCCGGCGCCTTGCCAACCGGTGAGAGGCAAGCAGAGGGCACGTTGCCAGTGCTTGTGGAGGGCTGGCATACCAAGAGATTCACAGATCATCATAAGGGCTTAAATTAAATCAACAAATTGGCTTCAAGCAGAGGCGGAAAGTACTGTTGCTGCTGGCTGGCGAGAGACGGCGCCACCAGCTCGCCTTTTCGTAAGAAGGAGTGGGTCTGGTGGAGATAATGGAGACAAAGATGAATGAATGCTAAATCTTGACGCGATTAATCGTATCTCTCCTCTCTCTCTCTCTCTCTCTCTCAAAATGGGTACCCTCGTCTTCAGAATCAGATGAAATGATGATGCACGCTTGATCTGGCTCCATCAGTGTATGTCTGGCTTTGCCGGCAGATGCGGCACTGGTTGGTGAAAAGTGGCGGGAAAGCGGTAGTGCAGCTGTTTATTGCCGACATCATGATCCAAGCTTCTTTTCTTTGGGCCATAAAGGAACCATCACTCCTTCTTCGTCGAGTAGACGTCGCGGGCCAGGTAGGCCTTGATTCGCTCGCGAGAAGCCACGCTATCCAGGAAGGCCTGGAGGTTGGGGTACTTGGCTGCTGCCTCCTTGCTGCCCTCCACCCGCGAGAACGCCAAACCCAGAGTCACCCACAAGCTGACGTCGGCCACGCTCAGCTGAAACAATGACCCAACCAACAACGCGTCAGACGCATGCACGGCAAGCAATATCGACCATGCAGTCGAGTGGTCGTGGTCATGGGCATATGTCGTACCTTGGAGCCGACGAGGTGGCCGTTGTTACCGTTCTTCTCGAGCAGCTTGGAATAGTTCTCGAACTGCGCGGGAAGGAACTCGTTGAGCAGGCTGGCCTTGGCCTCGGCTCGCTTGTCGTCCGGCAGCGGAACGAACAAGGCTTGGACGAGGCGGTTCACAATATCGGCCACGCCTTCCGATGCCTGGTCGATGAGGGCAGCTTCGTGTGCGTTCGCACCGTAGTACCCGTGCTCCCTCGCCACATGTCGGGCGATGGCCGAGCTCTGCGCCAGCACCAGCCCGGGCTCCTCGTAGATGGGCAGCTGGCCAAACGGCGCCTTGCCTAGACATCATGGCCCACAGGAGTGTGCGTGGACTTAGCGGTTACCAGCAACAACAAGGATACTGAGGAGGCACAAACCTGCGGCTTGGTACTCGGGCTTGACCTCGGCCCAGTTGGTGATGCCCACAAAGTCATAGTCAACGCCGGCGTCTTCCAGAAGAATGCGGGGCACCTCTGCGCGACCGGCAGAGTTGAAGTAGGTGAGAGTGGGCTTGGTAACTGTCGCGCTGGCCATCTCGGTAAGATAGTGAGTGTGTTTGTTGAGTTAGTGAGGTACATGTTGGCCACTCCTTTTTTATTGATTGCTCGGGCCTTCTTCTGGAAGCTACCGGCGATATAGCTCACGTGACCCAACAGCTCCATTACGGGGATTGGCCAGGACATTTATAAAATAAATGTATTGGGCGGACATTTATTTCCTATTGTGGATTTCCCAGGAATGAAGTGGGCCTCGGCCGTTAACGGCGTTTTCGCCAGTCCACTCGTTGCCAAACACTTGCCTGAAGCTCTCGAGAAGTACCGGCGTGACCTCCTCCACACTCACTTGGCGGCCCAACTCTTTCGCCAGGGATGTGACCTGTAGGGACGAACCGGTCGTGAGATCGGACGCAACCAAGAAGCTCCAGCCATAAAGCATACCTCTTTGTCTCGAATTCGGCAGGGGATGATGGCATCGTAGTGGGTGAGATCAGGGCACACATTCAGCGCAAATCCTAGAGCGTGTAACACCCGCAAATCAGCTCCGCAAGACCAGAAGGGTTTCCGTGTGATCATACCGTGCATGGTGACCCAGCGAGAGACGGCGATGCCAATGGCGGCAATCTTTCGTTGCCCGTCGATCCACACACCGACGTCGGATGTGGTGTGGCTCTTCAGCCCGAACTGCGCGAGAGTGCGCACCAAGACCTCCTCCAGCGCATGCACGTACCATCGGACCTGGACCCGAACCCGAATGAATGAACGAATGAATGAGTTTTGAGACCCAGACAGGCGACAGTACAGCGGCCACGTAGGGAAGCGGAAACGTGTATGTACGCTGGGTGTGTAGCGATTGAGGTTGAGGATGGGATAGCCCACGATCTGGCCCGGCCCATGCCACGTCACTGCCGGCACAAACGGTCACAGTTGGTTGATATTATGAGTGGAGGCGGGGGGGGGGGCAGAGAGTACCGGCGCCGCCTCTGCCGGTTTTGACGACCTGGCAGCCTCGCTCCTCGAGGGTGTGGATGGGCACGAGGAAGTCCTCTTCCGTGTTCTGCCGCCCCACGGTGTAAACTGGCGGATCGTGCTCCACCAGCAACAGCGTGTCTTGTGGCGCCATCTGCCCTTCTTGAGCTGCGGACACTTGCACATGCGGGCAGGCGCTGTGTGAGGCACCCCAGCAGGTGCGTACTTCAACACATTTATGCAACTGCATCGGGCGGTACCCGTGGAGCGTTGTGTGATCAAGGCGTCCCTCGCGGCTTCATCCAATTTGAGAGAGTGGGCCAACGCTTGTTGCATGTGCAGCGTTGGTAGGTAGGGCTGTGTAGAAAGCAGAAGACGAGGATGATCGTTCATCGGAAGATTTATCGATTGGAGGAGGTGCAGCGCAAGAAACATACATTGTGCAGAGCAACGGTACCTGCCGCCCAAGTTGCCGCACCATGATGGTCGGTTTGGCCCTGTGCATCTCTGCTCTCTTGCTTCTCTCCTTCCGCCTCCTGTCGGTCAAAAAGGGAAAATACCATTTTCCTCCCATTTCCTTGGTCTTCCCGCGGCCTTTGGCTTCACAGCGACATGTTCAATCCGTTGGGCTCATTCGAGTTGCTGTACATCTGAACTATCGTGCAGCGCGGCAGCACCTACCGCTGCTGTTCTTGCGGCTGTGGGTGTTGCTGAGTGCGCTGCTGGTTGAGCAGGTTCTTGATGAAGTACTCGCCGGCCTTGTAGCTCGACCGCACCAGCGGCCCGCTGGCCACGTACTTGAACCCGAGGCCCTCGCCCTCCTCCCGCCACTGGTCGAACTTCTCAGGCGTCACGTACTCTGCCCGAGAAGGGTCAGCTTCGTCACTCGCACGACCGCACACACGCACACATGGGCGTACCGTGCACTTTCATGTGCTTGCGGGTGGGCTGCAGGTACTGGCCCAATGTGAGGAAGTCCACGCCAGCGCTCCTCAGGTCCTTCATCGCCTGTCGGATCTCGTCGTCCTTCTCGCCAAATCCCTGTTGCCCGTGTGTCGGGTCGTGTCGCGTGTCGTGTGTGCTGCGTTAGCGCCAGCATTGCTTGTTTCCGTAGCAAGGAGGAGGCCTAGGTACGAGCATGATTGAAGACTTGGTGTAGAGCGAGGGCCGGGCCTTTTTCGCGTGTTCGAGCACGCTCAGCGACTGCTTGTACCCCGCCCGGTAATCCCGCACCCACCGCTGCATGCTCTCCACCGTTTCTGCACGTCCGGCCACCACTCTTGTTAGGGACTGACAGCTTTTGCGTGTCGCGTCGCGTCGTGTATCGCAGGTACCGACATTGTGGGCAAACACGTCGAGCCCGCTGTTGGCCATGATCTCCACGAGCGACAGGTCACCGCGGAAGTCGCCCGTGAGGCATTCGACCAGGATGGAGGGGGTCTTCTCCTTGACCAGCTGCACCGTCTCCGCAAAGTGGTTCACGCCAAAGTCCTTGAGGTCATCCCTGTGCAGCGGAGGAGCGAGATCAGCAGCGCGCACACACACGGCCGCACATGCGAATGACGCTGCGCGTACCGATCGACAGTGGTGATGACGATGTAGCCAACGCCCCACTTGGCCACGGCCTCGGCGGTGTTCAGCGGCTCGGCGGGGTCGAGCGCTGGTGGCGTGCGACTACGCAGAACACCGTACCATACACACACGTTTGCGTGGTGAGCTACTACTCGCCCCACTCTGCCCTTTCTGGGCTCTGTTAAGACCTTCACAAGAAAGGAAGCGGAGGGCACCTGGTGTGAACGGCGCAGAAGCGGCAGCCGCGAGTGCACGTGTCGCCCATGATCATGATCGTCGCGGTCGCGGTGTGGTCCTTTCCTCCGCCCCAGCACTCGCCAATGTTCGGACACTTGGCCTCCTTCACTCAGTTGCGAGTACGCACGACACACACGACACACAGTAGCGTGATTGCTGGGTTAGGGGTCGTCTCAGCTGACGTGAGTGCCTGACTGACTGTCGCGATGCAGGTACCTGGCACACGGTGGCGAGCTTGAGACCCTTGAGCTGCTCCTTGAGGGCGTAGTACCTGCCGTCGCCCGAACCGGCGATCTTGGTCTTGAGCCACGGCGGCAGCTTTCCCTCCCTCTTCTTCCTACGTACGCGCACCATCGCACCATCGCACACGCACAAATACGACCGCACACGACACACGACACACGACACACGCGACACGCACCACCGCACACGATGCGGATGAGACCAAGAGTGGGAAAATGACCGATGGCTCGAGGGGGGCAACGGTACGTCGGCTTCTCCTCGGCTGGTGCGCTGGACGAGCAC
>CACVKS010001368.1:0-10635 GCA_902749335.1 Acanthamoeba triangularis
GACACAAGACACGAAAAAAGCGCTCAGGCCTCACCTCCATGATGACCCAGAGGGCGTTGTTTTTCATGTAGGCCCCCACGTAGCCCACCACGTTGTTGTGTTGCGACGTCGACATCATCGCTGCGGGCCGCAGGAACCAGGATTGTTCACACGCGTGAGCACACACACGAGTGCACGCGTGTGCGTGTGCGGTGGTGCGTGTGCGCAGGGGTACCGATTTCGTTTTCCAGGGTGCTGAGGTTGGCCTGCGACACGTTGCTGATCACCTTGATAGCCACCTGTTTGGTTCCCAGGCCATCAGAATAATAAACTAATAAAATAATAAGAACGAAATATAATAAGAAATTAATTAAAAATAAAATAATAAAATAATTTACGTAGTACGGTGGCGTGCCTTATTGCCGGTCGATATCTGGGTGGCCAGGTAGACCAGACCCGAGGACCCTTCGCCGATCTTGACGAGGTCGGTGAAGTGCGGCTCGGGGTCTTCGTCGCTGAACCATCGCTTGCGACCAAGCAGGAGCTGTTGCTGCGGCTTCGCCTGCTCGTCTCCCTTTTGCTTCCACTGCTGCTGGTGGTGGTGGTCGGCCGGCAGCTTCTCCTCTTGGCCCTTGTGCTCGGCCTCGCTGGCGTTCGTCATCTCCGCTTCCTCCTCCGCCTCCTGCGCTTCCTGCTCCTGCTGCTTGCTCTTACGAATCACTGCGCGCGCATCAATCAGCACACGCACACGCACACGACACGCACACGCACACGCTGAGTACCGGCTTGCAGGTCGCCGGGCGAGGTGGAGGTGCGGTCCTTGGACTCGGGCCTGGTGTTGGCCGCCACTTCGTTACGGAAGCGGTGGAACCCGCTGGTGGCCGAGCGCGACCTCCGGTGGCGCTTGTGCTTGTGGGAGACCGTAATGCGTCGCTCGAAGGCGTTGGGAGACGCACCGACGCCACATGTCGGCCGCACGATCTGCGACTGCGACGAGCCCAGCCCGCCCGTATCGCTCTCGCTCTCGCTTTCGCTCTTTTTGCCGTCGGCGATGGCTGAGCCCGCTGCTGGGTGCGCAATGCGGGGCGACGTGGGCGCCGATTTGGGGAGCCCGGGAGTCGGAGAGGTGGTCGAGGTGGTCGTCGTGGTGGTGGTCCCGATGGAGGCCGCGTCGGCGTAGAGCTCCTGCTTGCGGCTGTTGCCGATCCCGCCGCCCACCGCGGCGCCCCCGCCAAAGTGGCGTTCGTGGAATTCCAGGACCTCGCGCACCTGCTGCGGGTGGTTCATTTGTTCCTGTGGCGCCACAAATCGTGAGTACACGACACACACAACGACACACGCAACGACACACACAACGACACACGCGACAAAAATGTGGGGTTGCGTGGTCACCTCGCCTGAGATGCCGGCGGCGTTGAGCAGGGTGGTCCATTCGGGCGGGAGGCCCTGGAAGCCCATCTCTGAATCGAAGTTGACGTGCACGTGGTGCCTCACCTTGAACGGAAGGCCCACAGTCGGACCTACAAAGCAACACACACACACACACACACACGCACACACAGCACAACACGCAACACACACGACACACGACAGGGCAACGTTAAGTTGTGAATGTATGAGACCACAACAACAACCAACGCTACCTGCGCTCTTGAGGAGCTCCTTGTTGGCTCGCGACGGCTGAATGGCCGGAGAGAGGCCCTCGGTGGAGGTGGTCTCGCAGGGCTGGGCCGTGTCGTCCTTCCACACATCGGGCACGCCCTACACGTTACGCAACATTTAAATTATTTACATTAAAGAAATATATAAATATATATATATGTACGCTTGTATTACATTTTTGTAGGAACTGTAAAAAAATGCAATAATAATAATAATAATAATGGATTTAAAAATGGGAAAGAAAGTGAGCTTGCTTTGCGTACGGTGAGGATGCCTTGGCTGTCAACGACGTGTATGCCGCGACGGAAGGAGGAGGTGTCGGGACCGGATATCGAGATGGTGTCCTTCTCCTTCTCCTTCTTGGCATTCTTTGAGATTCGCCAGGTGCCCAGCTTCATCTTCTGTTCTTGTTTATGTGTGTAGTCGTGGTTCGATATGAATCTGGCGTTGAAGAAGATGTAGATGAAGATGAAGGAAGGGACGAGAATAGGAAAGAGACGAGAAGGGACTGGAGGGGGAGGGGGGGAAAGAGCGAAGCGGCGGGAAAGCGAAGGGAGAAGAACGAAGGCAACGCGCTTCGCTTCAGCTCCAAGCTAAAGCGTCGTCGTCGTTTCTAGTTGCGCCCTTCACAACACGCGGCGTCGTGGGCGACAGGCGAAGTATTGCTGCTGTACTGTCGCACGCCGCGGTGTACCCAATGCAGTAGCATAGGACAAAACTGCGAAATTTCCACCAACTCAATATATCATTCAAAAAATCAAAATACAATAATTACGCACCATGTGGAGAAAAAAATGTGTTGATAAAGATGATCCGATAATGGGCATATGTTCTTATATATAGTTCTTCTTATATTTTGGCGTCCAAGGGATGCGATCGCCTCAGCTCTCCTCCACGCTCTCCTTTTTTTCTTCTTTCTTTTGGAGGCGGTTGAGTACGTCGCCAATGGTGGTCTGGATCTCCTCGACGTCATTGCGCAGCCGCGCCTCCTTCTCCACCATGAGGTCGAGCAGGCGCGACACGTCCCGCTCCGCCAGCGTCGAATGGAACAGACGGAAGGCGTCCAGCCACAGCGCCTTCGAGTACGGGATCTGGTTGATCGCCCTGTTGTCGAGTTTTGTTGGTAGTGATGTTGTTGCGGTTAGCGTGGTTGAGAATAGTTTTATAATCTTCATCGTTTACCTGTAGTAGACGCGGAGGGCGGCGGCTTCGTCGTGCTGGCCCACTTCGAAACGAAGGTAGTATCGCCATAGCACGATACAGCGCGCCGAGCTGAAATCATCGACGCCACCAACACAAAATGGTGAGTGATGTACGTGTGCGCGGTGTTGCGTGTGCGGTCGTGTGCGGTGAGTGCGTGAGGTGAGAAGGAACGTACTCGGAGGTCTTCTCGAGGGCGCGCTCGAAGAGGGAGCGAATGCGGTGGGCCGACCCCAACCGCACCACCTCGGACCGGATGGCGAAGAGCCACAGCACGGGGTGGTTCTGGCGCTGGAGCGTGTCGTCGAAGAAGCGGCGCAACCGGCCCTCGATGCGCGTGCGGGCCTCCCAGTGGATGTAGAGGCTCAGGAAGAGCCGGTGGCTGGGGAACAGCCGCAGCGCCCGCTCCAGCAGGCTCCGCAGCTTGCCGGGCGGGGTGGCCTCCCTCTCCGAGTGCGTGTACATCAACCGCACATACCTGCCGCCACCCACGCGGGTCAGGTGCATGCGGTGTGCGTGCGTGCGTGCGTGTGTGGTGCAGTTGTGTGTCGAGCGTACGATTCCCAGAGCTCTTCTACGTCGGCCAGCACAGCTTCGTGTTGCGCGCTGGATTCGTCGAGGAGTGCAAGCGCCACGTTGAACCCTTGGAACGCCTCCTCGTAGACCTGCCGCAAGTCAACTTCCGGTTAATAACCCACAGCTCCTCGCAACACGCGGCACACACACACACACGAGCTCTAACGTACCTGGCACGCGGCATCGAGTCCGAGGGTCATGTATTGGAAGAGGGCGTAGCACACTGTCAGGTTCTTGAGCGCCATCGACGGCGCACCGTTGTGCAGAGCCGGCCTCTCGTCCTCGATTCTCTTCTGGAACATCTGCAACACCAACCACACCACCACCACCACCACCGTGTGAGCCAAGAACGCTCAGCTATGAGGGTATTGATGAAGGAATGCGCGTACATTTCTGGCCTTGAGGACTCGCGTGGGCGCGATGGCGATGGGCTGCTCGGGCTGCGGCGGGGCAGGTGCCACGGCTGCGCCCTTCTTCTTCCGCTTGGTCCTGGGTGCCGGCGGGTGGGGGCTGGTGTAGGACTCCTCCATGGCCGACAGGACCACGTGCAGCGCTACGCTGTTGGCGACGTCGATCTCAGCCCGCGTGGGCGTTGTTGTAACAGTCGACGTTGCAGCGCCAGTTCGCTCTTGCGCCAGTGCTTCGGGTCGGTAGAACTCCATCTCGGCGTAGTGGCGGAAGAGAAGCGGGGCATCGGTGCGCGCAGAGGCGGGCAGACCGAACTGCAACGCCAGCGCTGTGTCATACACCTTGCGCGCCTACGTGTGCCGATGCCGCACACGCACACGACGCACACGACGCACAAGAAGGTTAGTGACAAAAGCTCTGGAGGGGATGATGCGGAGAGGGACACGAACCTCGGGCAGATGACCGCTCTTGTGCTCCAGCTGGGCGTATTCGTTCCAGAGGGACAGGTTGGTGCGGTTGGCGGAGAGAAGGGACTTGGCCGCCTCCCGCGCCTCGGTGAGGTTGGTCTGTCCGCCCTCGAATCGCAGGTAGGCCGCAGCCAGCGTCGTGCTGCCGGGGAACAGCTTGAGCATGCTCTGGAACACATTCCTGACAACGCGTGGCACATCATCAGCACACGCACCCACATAGCACACGACACACACGACACACAAAGACCTGATCTACCTGATGAACTTGAGCTTACTCAGGTCGGTGATGGTGGTCACGTTGCGCAGCCACATGGTGGCCCTGTTCTTCGAGGCTGCCGCTCGGCCCGGCCCGGCGCCGGTCGATAGGGTGTCCATCCGCTCGCTGATCTCGACACCCGCGCGAGGCTGCTGGTCAAGAGCCCATATTTCCTTGTGTTCAGTCGCGTAGGGGTCGGTGAGGTTCATCGATGTGGCCTCGTCGGCCGCGGCGGAGGCGATCGAGAGCGAATCGAGAACGGCAAACACGTCGCCGAGGTCTTCGCGCTCGAGGAAATCGCGCTTGCGGGACACATGGTTGGACGAGACGGCGATGAGCGAAGCCGATGATGACGACGAGGCTTGTTGGGCGGCGGTCGGCCGGGCGTCTTCGCGCAGGAGGGCGATGCCCTCGAGGTCGGCACCCAGCAATTTGAGGAATGCGAAGATGAGCTGCATGCGGAGCTGGTCATCGGCGACCTCGAATATGTTGTACTTGAGGTCATCGAAGAGCACCACCCGCTCCGGGTCTTCTTCCGCGTCCTTCCCTGTCCATAAAACGCCATCAGCACGACACACGACCATCGACACGACACACACGACGTCGAGCATAGGGGTACCCTCTTCCTGGTCGGATTCCTCGGCGTTGCTGTCGGTTGACTTGGCCGGCCGCCAGTAGCGCTTGTCGAGCTGGTCCTCGACGCGCACGAATTCCCAATAGAGCCGCCGCATGCCGTCCTCCACGCTCTCGCCACCACTGCCGCTGATCAACGAGCTCAGCTCCTCGTCCGCCGTTTCTTCCTTTTCGGCCTTGACCTTGGGCGGCTTGGGCCTCTCCGCCATCACGTCCTCGAGCCACCGCGCCCACCCAGTCGCCCCCTACAGAAGCCGGGCCAATACGAATTAGGTGTTTGTAAATTATAAAAAATATAAATTATAGTAAGAAAGGAGAGTACCTCTTCGCCCAATCGAGGCGCCTCAGAGTCCCAGAAGGCCTCGAGGAACTTGAGCTTGGTGTTGTACTCGGTCAGGTGGCTCGGGCAGAAGAAATTGAGCTCCAGCATTCCCTGGAAGACGCGTGGTCGGTCAATCGCGACCAAGTGCCGGTGTGTGTGTGTGTGTGACTCACCTGGAACAGTGCGACCGCGCGCTCAAGATAGCCGCCCTGCTTTTCAAAGGCGCAAGCCCGCACGAAGAAATCGACCATGGCTCGCTGAATCTCTTGTCGTTTCCGTTCATCGGCTTTCGCCTTGTGGAGCTTGACGTCCTGTTCTCGTAGGGTCTGGATGGCCGACGTGAAGACCTCGCGCATGGCCGACATGGTGAACTTGGTGAAGGTCGACAGGCGGAAGTTGAGGTAGCCTTCCCACAGCCGAACGCTGGCTGGGTGGGCATCGATCGTGTCCTCCCACAAGAATATCATTTTCTCTCCTCTGTTTTGTCAATGGCCCGAGTACACCACACACACGACACACGACACACGACACACGACACACGACACACGACACACGACACACGACACACGACCACACACACGCCGATGAGTTCAAAGGCGAGGACAACGGAGGGAGGATGCATGAGCCACGTACTCAAGAATTTGAGCTGACGTGTTGAGGTAGCCGAACAGGAGATCCTCCGACTCGGGATTCTCCCCCATGGCCTTCTTGAAAATGGCCAACTGGACAGTACGCGGCAATTTGTGTGAGCGCACGCAACACGCACACGCACCCCCCGCACACGTGTACAAGCATGTGCAAACGGCGGGATACGCACCTTCTTCTCGACGATCGGCGTCGTGGTCCTCCTGCTGAGGGGTTGGTATTCGTCCTGGAATGCAATGAACTCCAGCCATAGCTGCACGTCCTTCGGCCGCTGTTGGAGCCTCTGATTGAACTCCTTCGACCTTGTGGCCAAATAAATAAAAGTTAAAGAAATAAACAGATAGCGATTTGGGTGCAGAATAACGAACAAAAAGAAAGAAAAAGAAAAAGAAAAAGAAAAAGAAAAAGGCTGCGCGGTACCTGCGGGTGAGGTAGTCTTCCAGGACCTCTTCCTCGTCCGCTTCGCCCTCGCTATCGGAGCTGACGTCGATCGCGACGAAGTTCTTAGCGCTCTGGAAACGGTCACCTTCCCCGTCCATATCCTCCTCTTCCCGTTTTCTGAGAGCACGCACCACGCCACACACCAATCGCATATGAGCACCTTTAGACACAATGCCAACACATACGGCACGCCAGAGCGTGGCTGTACCTGCGCCAGGCTGGGATGGCCGGCGGCAGGTTCTTCGGTTTGGTGTAGCGCACGATCTGCGCCGTCGAGGCGTCGTCATTCCGCCCGATGGCGTAGCCCATCGACTTGGTGAAGGTGAGCCGCTCGCCGGGTCGCAGGCCCAGGCAGAAGCGCTTCATCGAGTATCGCGGGATGTCCCCGCGGTAGAGGTACCCGAACACCAGGTTGTTTCTGTCGCCGGTGGCATCGATCCTGTACAACCTCTCGACCGGCAACGATCTATGAAGTAACAGAACTTAGCGACTGTCGCGCGAGTGCGTGCGGTGGTGTATGTGCGTGTGCGGTCGTGTGCGTACTCAACAGGCTCGGTGAGCCAGAGTGCGGCCGGCTTGCGCACGTCTTCACGCATGAGCCTGCGCTCGATCTGGAGCTCCTTTTCCCGCTCCTCCTTGGTCCGCTTGCGCGCCTCTTCGTCTTCCTCTTCATCCCTGCGCCGGCGTCCTCTGCCGTCTCCCCGTCTGCGCTTCTCCTTCTCCTTCTCCCTCTCTCTTTCTTCTCTCTTCCGCTTTTTCTTTTTCTTCTCGTCGCTCCTCTTCCTCCTGCCCTTTTCCTTGTCTGCTTCCCTGTCGCTGCCTCGCTTCTTTCTCTTCGTGCGACTGCGGTCGTGCTCGTCAGAGTCGTCGGAAGAAGAGGAGGCGCGAGTTGAGGCGGCGACAGGCGGCGGGGCCGGCTTGGGCACCAGCTCCTGCGGGTAGGAGCTGAAAGAGGGCAGCGCCGCACCACCGCCAGCTGCTGCAGGGACCAGCGCGCCGGCTGAGGGTAGCAGTGGCGGTGGTGCGGCGCAGATGGCAGCGGCAGCAGAGGGGAAGAGCGCAGAGGGGACGGGAGGCGGAGAAGGGAGTGCAGCGGTGGAGGGGAAGCTGGGAAATAGTGGTGCAGAAGGGGCCTGCAAACATCCAAACAACTCTGCATTACTTACTTCGGTTGCTTTAGCAAACAAGAGGGGCATGAAGCGTACTTGCTGCACAGTGGTTGTGATGGGGAAAAGTGGCTTACGCGCCTCGGCTGGCGTCCCGTCGTCCATAGATAGGCTAATCTTGGGCTGATTAATCTTTGGTTTTATTTCTTTGTAGCGTAGAAGGAAAAGTAAAGAAATTGGTGGAGGCATTTCAGGAATGTGCGCATGCTGGCAAAGATCCTCCCCTCTGCCAAGCTGCCCTGTCCCAGATCTTGGCAGTAGGCCTGTCCCCACTGCTTACCCCAACTACCGAACGACTTCACCACGCCTATAAAAATGCGTGCCAATGGGACATCTTACTGCTAAGAAGTGGGACCCACCTTTTGCCTGAGAAACGAGACCAAGTGGTGGCCTGGCCAATCCGACAGGCAGGGATCACGCGGTGGGTCTCGGCGATTCGCCAGGAAATAACAAAACGCGAGTGGGCGGGAGTTTTCACGCATCAGTCCACGATCCATCCCCTTCGAATGGGCTTTTGCGCTCAAATTCCCAGCCCTGGCAACCGGACGCGATTAGGGAAATGGACCGCACATCTCTCCGAGTGTCAGCCACAAGTGTCAATTCACCAAGGCATGAAGCTGAGTCTGTGTCACTGACACAAATGGGCTGACATGATGGGGCAGGATTAGTGGTCGTCCTTCCACAAGAAGTGGCCCACACTCAGTTGTTGTCTTCACCTCACCAGCGCCACCACAAGGCAAGTGCAAGCTTAACCAGACGTATCGGCGAGAAGGTACCTGGATAAGCACACCACCGCAACGGTGGGGAGACTAGTGGTCAGTGCGGGGAACAGCGGTGACCCCCAACGACCAGCTGGTCCTGTATCGACACTTTCATCTCCGTGGCTCGGGCTTCCTTCCACTTTCCTTCCTCTCTTCACGTCCTCCGGTCCAAGCGCACACTTTCACGTCGTGCGCCCGGCCGACGAATCGCGTTGCGCCGTCGACCCCCCTTGCGTAATACTTGTGCTCTTGGCCGCCTCCGCCTCCAGTTCTCTTTCTTTTAACATCATCCCTTTCCAGCACGTCCAACACTTACACTATAGTTCGCCAACCACCTCCAGACCGCGAGCTCGCGACTTGACCTCAACAACGACCAAGGACTGACAACCGACTACGCCAGGCATCTCGTCGAGCCCTAAGAAGAAGAAGATCCTTCGCCCCCTCGCTCATCAACAAGCCACCACCCGACACCGACACCGACACCGCACCCCACGCCCGCGGATACGCCAACACCCCGTGGCCGCCCGACAGTGACATTACGTACCGCCGGACGACGATGATGGCGACCCTCGCAACACTCCCCACCACGACCACAAGCACGCTGGTCGGCCGGAAGAGAAGTCACAAGAGCGCGACGCCCAGAGAGGTCCCAACACAAACGGTTCGTCAGCATCCCCATCAACAGTTGTGCGTCACTCTTGCTTTGCGTTTCCGCGGTGAGTCTTCGGGGAGTGTCCGTGTGTCTGCTTCCTCATTTATCTCTTGGGCCGAACCCAAAAATAATGTCCGGTTTCTGAATTGCTCGCCCGGTTTATAAGTGTTTAGTTATGTGGTGTGTCTTTTATTTGTGCGTCCCCATGCCGCACACACAGAGACACAGGAGTGTGTCGCGTTCACACAAATATCCCTTGTTGTTTCTAGCTCGCGGCCGGTGGTTTCGCAAACGTTCACATTCCCACCACTTGTTTTCCCACTTTCATAACTCCTATTCCCGTTCCCACCACCTCCGATTGGCGCGTTTTCGGTATCTTTTAATTTCCTGTTCAAACTTCCTCCACGCAATTGGCCGAGAGTTCGGTGTCCTGGCCGACCAGTGGTCCTCACATTACCTTACTAACCAATCCCATCAACCTCGCAACCAACAACACAGAAGCCACCAACCGAGCTGCTGCTTCGGCGGGACCCGGCCAGACCCGGCCCCAGAGCCACGGACATGGACGACCACCCGGGCGAGCCCGAAGAGGAGAAGTGGGCTGTCCACCTGTTGCTCCTCCTGAAGGCCACGGACTCAGCGCACGTGATGAGCGACGACGATGAGGACAACGACAGCGAACTCGAAAGCGTCAGCGATAGCAACGACCAGAGCGAGTCGGACGTCCAGGACTCCCGCACGCGATCTAGCATGGCGGTCGACGGCGACGAAGAGGCCGACGACGAGGAGGTCAGCGACGTCGACGTCGATGCCCGCTCCCCGGCCGACAACAAGAACGAAAGCGAAGCTGTCAAGAGCAAAAGCGAAAGCGAAAGCGAAGACAGCAACTCGATGATGGACGAAGAGGAGGAAGGCGACAACGACGAAGACGAAGACGACGAGCATCCCGAGGAAGAAGATTTCTCCGAGGGCGACGAATATGTCGATCCGTCGTCATCCACCTCCTCCTCGAGCCGCCGGAGCCGGAGCCACGCCACCCGCCGGCAGTCGTCGTCTACGCCTTCGCCAGCCTCGGCCTCGATGACGCCTCATCACCACCACATCGCCGCACCCGCCACCGCCCCCATTGCCTACGCGCCTTTCAAGCCTGAGCCCCACAGCTCTCAGGGCTCGTTTGCAGGTGTACCCGTGTCCGCCATCGCCGCAGCGCACTCGCCGCTCTCATCATCATCAGCGGCGTCGGCGTCGGCGGGGTCGAGCAAGAAGACGCGCAAGCCCAAGTACAGCGCGGCACTCGAGGCCCGGTGGGAGGAGAAGTTCGAGTGGCTGCTGACCTACAAGCGGGTCAAGGGCAACTGCCGCGTGGCCGAGGGCAACAAGGAGTACCCAGGCCTGGGCAAGTGGCTCAGCAACCAGAAGACCCTGTGCAAGAAGGGCAAGCTAAAGGCCGAGCGGCGCCAGAAG
>CACVKS010001369.1:0-10631 GCA_902749335.1 Acanthamoeba triangularis
GCCTCCCTCGCCTGCCGCCCTCGCYGGTCGCCGGTCGCCCTCGCCAGCCGCCCTCGCCGGTCGCCGTCAGTTGTGGCGCACAGTGACGGAGCTGCTGGTTGCAGCGAGTGCATGAGTACCAGCAGCACCCGTGGCTGTAGTCCACTGCAGTTCCTGTGCAGGAGTGGCTTCCGTGAAGATGATTGGTGCGAGGGGCTTGCCGGTGAACTCGAGGCCGTCCGCACACTGACGGAAGAACCGGATCATGTGCGTGAACCAGCCTCCAGCATCTGTTGCCGTGATCTGTGCTGCCGCTGCGGTGATGGCCTGACGAAGTCCCTCTCTGTCGTGAAAGGTCGCGTGGCGCACCAGGGCCTTGATCTTGGAGAAGCCGTACTCGATCGGGTTGAGGAAGGGCGAGTATGGCGGGAGGTACAGGATTGCGAAGCCCTGGCGCCGGAGATCGTCCATCATACGCTCCACCGCCTCGGTGTGGTGTGTTGGGGCGTTGTCGAGGAGGATCACCGCTGACTCGGGGAGGTGGGGGGCAAGGTCCATGAGGAAGAGGCGGAAGTCGTCCGCGTTGACACCGCGCTTGGCGGCCCCATGGGACACGATGAATCGGTCGAAGATGATGCCGGACCGTGACATGGCGCCTATGTATGTAAGATTTTTTTGTTTGGGCAGGACGGTGAGTTTGGCCACTGCGCCTCACACCGCCCGGCCCTTGTGCGCCACGACGTGCATATTGAACGGGCACTCGTCAATGAAGACCAGAGGCCGGCCAACGACATCATGGATCCACTTGAGCAGGTACTCCTGCCTTGCTCTGATGATGTGGTTGGCATTCCACTTTGCTGGAATCTCAACAACCTCCTTGTAGGAAATGTCTAGCGCCTGGAACGTGTGCTCGACGGTTGACTGGCTCACCTTCTTCTGGAGCTCGCTCTCGATCCGGGCAGTGAGCACCTTGAGCGTCAAGGCCGGATCCTCCTCAACCCAGTCTAGGATGGTGATGAGATTGTCACCACCCAAGACAGGTTTGCGTCCCTTCACCTGTTTTGTTGGTGCTGGTAGCTGTGGATTGTGGAGTGCCAGAGCTTGCTGACGGTCGGCGTGTGCGCGTGCAGCTTGGACGATGTGAGCGATCGAGCTGTGATGAACGCCATAGACTTCTTCTGCCTCCTTCCAGCTCATCTATTGTGTCTCATACACTTTTTCATGGATTAAAGCCTTGACTTTGTTTGCAATTGGCTGGCCACAGCGTCGCTTCGCAGGGGGCTGCACCTTGATTGGTGTTGATGGGTGTTGCTGTAGGTAGTGGTGGAGGGACTTTTTCTGTCATTCAACTTGGGCGTGCTCCTCCATGAGCTGGTGCATTTCAGCATGTACAGTGCTGAGCTGCTGCTCCAGGTTTTGTTTTTGCTTTTCTACTTCACTCAGTGTGGCTTGCACTGAGGAGGAGGAGGAGGACACAACTTCCATGGCCTGTTGTTGTTGAGACTTTATTCAATACTGAGTCTCACCTATTTTTGCTTAGCTGGTCTCAACTTGTGGCTGTCAGTCCTTTCTTCCTGGTGGCTGGTCTCTTTTTCTCAGCACCTAGTCCTTTTATTCTGGGGTGTGGTTGCATGAATTTTCAATTTGGGTCTCTTGAATTTTGGGAAACCCAATACTTTTCCTATGGTGCAGTGAGTGTGGTAAGGTCTGCCTCACCTGACAGCTGCGCCCTCTCACCACGCAGTGGCAGTCAGTGCCAGGTGAGCTTGTCCCGTCCCAGACGAAGGGTGAGCCCAAGTCCTGATCTTACTTTTGCGGTTTTAATGGGGATTGCACATTTTTGGCCAATTTCCGCTGGTAAACTCGCCTCCCTGGCTCGTGCGCCCCCTGACCAAAGAAGAAACGAAGAAAGGAGGAACCTCCATGGGGTATAAAACGGGACACCCACTGGCTTGTGTGGTCTTACCCTCTCTTCCTCTTTCGCCTAGCCCCACACCCCGCCGGGCAGGCTTGCACACGAGCCGCGACGTCTCCGCGTTCGGCCGCCGCGACAATGACGTCTGGCGTCAGCACAAGCCCTTGCGCGACCATCTCGCGCAAAATGTTTGGACGGCCTCGCTCGATGGCCGCCCGTCCGGCGTTATGGTCCAAGACACCGCCGCCGGCCCGAAACCAGGCCACAACCGCGGGGCAGTCGTCGTCCATATACTCTAGGCAGACCGAGAACGGCACCGCGCACGGCAGTCTGAGATTCGGTTATTGACACAGAGCGTTTGCCAACGCCGTGGTAATGCCTCCAATGAGCGGTACGCTGCGCGAAAGGACTCGACGGAGGCGATGACAGCATCTTCGAGACCGTGCGCGAGCGAATCGCCCGGCAGGCTTGAGCCCGAGCGAACGCCCGCCGGCTGCGCTAGGTCCACCCATCCCTCGGCTGAAAGTGGACTCTGCGCCGACTCGTCGGCGAGTCTCAGATGCTCGCACAGCCAGGCCATGACCAAAGGGCGCCTCTTGGCGATGGCGGCGCATCGGGCAGCGCGACCGCAAAACGGCGCCGACCGCCTGAGCAGATCGAGCGCTGCGATGCACGCCTTATCCTCCTTGACGCATTTCACGATCCACGGCGCTATGACGGCGCGGTCACACGGCTGCTTCTGTCCAAGCAGCCAAGCCGCATTCTCCAATTGGCCCTCCATCAGAGCTTCGACGATCGCGATGGTCGTGTCCATGCGACAGAGCGCCGCGTGCCCGCCGCGTTCATTAAAGAGCACCTGCAGAACGGCGCTCTCCTCTTGCTGCGCGGCCCTCATCAAGGTATTGGGGCCGCGCTGTGCGCCGTGATCGAGGCACCACTGCACAATATCAAAGTCCCGTCTCCACACCGCATTGCACAGCGTGGTGTCTGTCACGGGGCAGCCGTGCGCAAACTGCAGCCATGCCAGCAGCCGCGTGTCGCCGTTCTTTACCGCCGCGGACGTCAATCCACTCGTGGGCGTGTATCCACGCCCCGTCACGAGCTGGCGCACTAGGTCGCCTCGCCCGCAGGCAAGGGCCTTGCGGCATATGGTCGCCTGCGCGTCGACATCGACATCGTCCAGGAGGCCGTGGTCGGCGGCCCAGCCAAACAGCCTGGCGTGTTTTTGGCGCGCCCACTCGGACATGTGCGCCAACCGCAGCTGTCGGTCGGTCTTTGTGCTGCACAGCCATGGACGCGTTTTGGCTTCCTCTGCCTCGCGACGGTGGTAGGCTCGGACGGCGGCGTCCCACGCCCGGCACACGCACCTTGCCGCGACAAAGTAGGCCCGCCCCATGCGCATCACGATCAAGGACTGCAACTCGCGCGGGATATCGGCAACGGGAGCGCCTCCAGCTGCCATGATGGGTGTGTGATGCCGCTGGCCAAAGTGTCAATTATCGCGTTTGTGGTGTGCTATCGGGCTCGCTTTGTGTGTTTCTTTTTTCGTGCCCTCGTGCTTGCTGCGAGAGATTGCGATTGTAAATGACGACTGACGATTTCTTCCTTTCTCTGTTTTCTCTCCTCTCTCTCTTTCTCTGCCTCTTTGGCTTTGCTGACCTCGTTATGCAAACTGCCAAACGTTGTGCTCCACACAGGCGCGTGGACCCGCTCGGCGCCGATGGAAATTTGCGCAGCGGCGCGCACAGACCAGGCACTGCGTGGCATACCATTGCGATCCATCTTGCTCTTAAACTTTGCAAAGCGCTTTGACGCATGGCTTGCCCGCGCAAGCCAAACAGGTCTCGGCATTACGAGGCGCTTTGACCAAAACAACAGTAGCAACTACGACAAGCAATGGGAATCTACATCCACATGCTTTGGGGCCAAGAAGCCGGGGCTGATCCGTACAAATACGGCGGGTACACCGGCACAGAGGGCTACCTGCGCGAGGCCTACCGCGGCGGACCCTACGCCACCAAGGTTCTGGTGGCTGAAGCGTTCGATCCTGAAAAAGACTGCTGCGTGCCCATCGCGGCCGAGACGTTGCGTGCTCGGCTGCCCCAAGTCCTGGAGATGGTCAGGAAAAAGAACGCCGCTTGTGACAGTTACGCGATTGACGCCAGATGGTCAGAGAGTACGTCGACTTTGTGGAGCTGGCCGAAAGCGTCGAAGCCGAGACGGGCGAGCCAGTGTGGATTTACGCCTCTTATTGACCGCAGCGGGAAATAGCCCCACCGCTCAAAGAGACGGAACAATGAAACCGCAAGACACACAAAACATGTCCCAGAACCGTTTGTCGCGCTATGACTGTGCTTGTGATGGTGTGGCTTGGCACGCAGAGATACGAGTGCCGTTTGGCACGCAGAGATACGGGTGCTGTTTGGCACAACGCAAACACTAGGAGACAGGCACATCCGTCCGTTTACTGTTTCTCCTTGGCCCACATAATGTCTGTGGTGGATATGACAAAGAGCATGCCGCCCAGATAGATGACGCCGAAAAAAGAAAAGCCAACAAGCAGAGCGCTCATGGCATAAGCACAAACCAGGCCGTCGCGTGAGCCGCTGACAGAGACAAAGTCGGGGTCTTTATGGCTGTAGTAACAGGTCGTCGTCGTGTCGATGGGGTGGCAATCGTAAAAGGCCGTCGTCTCATAACTGGTCGCCCAAGCTTCGTACTGCACCACGCACATTCTCGCCAGCGAACGCCACAGCACGGGCGGTCCCTCGCCATTCGGTTGCGCATGAAAAGATACACCGAGCGCAGGCATGACGCGCGGCGGCTGGCCATTGCCATCAGAGCTCCACATCAGTCGCTCGTGCGATGTCACGTTACATTGTGCGGTGGCCATATGGTCAAGGACCTCGGTAAAGACCAGCGCACCCTCGTGGACGCAGCCGTAGACAACAAACGCGACGACGACCGCAGCACCAACCACACAGGCGGCCTAAAGCCACGTGGCCGCTTGCCGGAGCGTCAGTCCTTGCACGAATTGAAAAGCGCTCGCTAGGCAGGATGGGCCTCGGGCGCCTGTCCAACAGCTGTTCGTCTGGCCATCTGCCGACAAGAGATCCGGCTCGTCGTAGAGCGTGTCTTGCGCGTGTGTGTTGTGCGCGTTGTGTGCGCCTTTTTTTCTTTTTTTTCCCGCACACACTTGCCCTGTCGACCCAAAGAAAGAGCTGACCATTTTTCTGTGGTTCCAACACTGCAAGCGAGCAACACGTTAGCATATCTGGCTGAGAAGGTAGTCGAACTGCGCTGGCAGTTCGAGGATGTTCTTGAGGTTGAGCGTGCCGCGCCCGGCACCGAGGTCGCCGCTCGGATTGAAGCAGAGCCGGCCCAGGAGATCCTTCACGCAGTGCGCGTTCAGGAGGCGCTTGGGGCGCGTGGTCTCGAGAGCGCGGTCGTAGGCCAGCAGCCAGGCGATGATGCCGGTGATGAAGGGCGTCGCCATGGACGTGCCTGAGATGGAGTGGTACCAATTATTCAACCGCCAGTCGACGAGAAACGTCGACTCCGCAGGCTCAAGCGGCGACTTGATCCAGGTCGAAAGGATGTGCTCGCCCGGTCCGGCGGCATCGATATGGGCGCCGCCGACTGACGTGAACCCGGAAGCGCGACCGTGAGCGTCGACGCTGCCGACGCGGACCACACCGGGGATGGTGGCCGGGAAGCGGATGTTGAACTGTTCGGTGCTTCCCTCATTGCCGGCGGCGCAGACCACGACGATACCACGCTTGATGGCTTTCTGAATCATGCAGTGGAGACCGTCGTGATACCGAGAGATGCCGAGGGACATGGAGATGATGTCCACGCCCTTCTCGATAGCCCACTTGACGCCTTTGGCAACGTCCTCCATCTTGGGGACTCCTTCCCGGCCGGCAACCTTGGCCACGTAGAGCTGCACTCCGCACGCGACGCCCGTGTGCGCACCAACGAGGATGCCCGCGCAGTGTGTGCCGTGGCCGTTCTGGTCGATCCACGGCATCTCGCCGTCGACACAGCTTTCTAGCCCAGTTAGCGTCCCTGCAAGATCCGAGTGCGCGAAGTTCACCCCTGAGTCGAGAAGCGCGATCTTGACCTTCTTGAGCGCGGCATGCCTCGCGGGGTCCGACGCGAAGAGCTCCGTGCAGGCCAGCCTCCGCAGTCGCTCCGCTTGTGGCTTGGTGGCGGCGCAGAGCCTGACCGGTTCCCCCTGAAGGTGGAGGGTGGACAACGAGGCCAGCTGGCCCGACGCCTTCTGGCCGGGGAAGTCGAGCGGCAGCCCGCGCGACACCGCGGTGAACGGATCGGGGTTGGTCTGATCAATGAGGTGAACTCGGCGGAGTTGCGGATGCGAGCTCTTAAACGACGCGAGTTGGTCGGCGGCGGCCCCGTCGATGTGCAACTCCTCGAGCTGGGGCATGCATGACAGGTCGGGTGGCAAGGCTGTAGACACATGAAACGTTAGGCGTTAGAGAGACAATGGAGCGGGGCAGCGAAGAAAGAGGGGAGGTGGTACTGTTGGTGATGAGCACGCGCAAGGCTGAGAGCGGCTTTTGGCACACAAGGGACAGTATGGAGCGGGGCAGCGCCAGCACCTTGACTTTCGGAAAAATATGCACAGGCAACCGCTGGAGCAGGAACTCTGCCGTGGATCGGCTTTCGGTGTTGCCACCAAAAGCCTTAAAACAATCGATGGGCATGTTTAAAGGCTTTCTAGGGAACCAGAGGCGCAGCTTCTCGACCGTCTGCAGATGGTCGAGTCGGGGCAGCTGTGCGGCATGGTCGGCGTGGGCGAGGTTCCAATCGAGCACCTTGAGATTTGGCCCGACGGTGTAGTTATGCCGCCCGTACAGTTCCAGCATGCGCCACTCGTCGTACGAAAAACTGGTGATGATTCTGTCGTCGATGGCGTGCGGGCTCGAATCCTCCTCGCCTTTGGCTTGCCTCTTCCTCTTCCTCTCCCTCTCTTCGGCCATGGACTTCCCGTGTTCGTTGAAGCAAATCGTGTTTCTGCCCCCCCGCGAAGCTTCAGCGTAATACTTTTTATCCTTGTTTGCTATTGGTGGCCACAAACTTTACTAAAATTTACCAAAACAATTTGGTAATTTACCGAAACAATTTGGAAATGGCTGCCAACAAGTCAAGAAATAAATGACACACTCTGCGCCTTCTGTTGGTGAGGTTGTCAGCCTCCTTGGGATGGTCTTGGTGACGCCGAAGCCAAAGGCATCATCATCATCATCAGCATGTGGTCGATGCTGGTCTTCATTCTGCTTCTGCTGACGAAGGAGGAGACGCTGGCATTCATGCGTTCGAGCAGATCGTGCGCTCCTCCTGCTCCCGCGCCTCTCGCTGGCGCAGGTCTGTCGGCAGCGGTAGAGGCAGCACTTGCTCCTTGTCCACGGCCAACAGCCTCGCCCCAAACCCGCCGATTCGACCTGGTGACTTCACTGAGTCCTCTTCCTATCGCACGCACCGCACACGCACACACCGCACACACCGCATACACGCACGAGCAGAGCGGTTGAGCGTGAGAGTTGATGCAAACAAGGCAAGAAGAAGAAGAAGGTTGGTTTCTCTGTCTCAGAGAAGAGGCAGAGACCTGTGAGTGTCTCAAGACCTGGTCCAGCGAGTTCGAGGTCCGCGCACCAGCCTTGCCCGTCCATCAGGTCGTCAGCACCATTCTGTACAGATATATAAACAAATATAAGTAAACGGATACATAGATACAAAGTAGATAATTTCAATAAATAAAATAAATAGGTTTGGTGTGTGTGACCCGCAGGCTCGGGGTTAGGGTGGTGGTCCTACCACGCTCCCCCGCATCATCTTCCTCATCTTCATCATCTTCATCCAATCGGACCAGGCAGATAGCCCGCCAGCCATGTACGCCGTGCCCGATGATATAGTTCGCTGTCGCTCCATCTACCTCCCCTCCCGCACCTTAGATGTCCCTCTTCAAGCCTTCGCAGGTCAGGCGATCGACCACCCCCCGTGCCGCCATTTGAGACACCCATCAGATCGTCGCATTTGAATCAGAGCTTCCTCTGATTTAGCCGTTACCACATCTACTCTTTCTTCTCCCACCAATCTCCAACCTCTTCCTTCGCCACGGACGCGCTCGAATCAAACGTTGAAGCCATGTTTGAGACCTCCACCTCGACCTACGCTGGTGACTTCAGCAGCAGCAACGAATTCAACTCCGTTGCCGCCCCCTACAACCCCTACGCGCGTGCGCAACAACAGCAGCCCCAACAACTGTACACCCAGCAGCAGCAACACAATGACGATGGCGACGATGCCCTCAGCTTCGTGGACCTCTTCGACACGCGAGGCCGAGCCACCGCCCTTCTCTCCTCCTATGTCGTAGAGGTAAAGGCCTCTCGGGCGCGTGTCAGAGATGTGCGTGTACAGTGTGTGCGGTGCTGACCTCTCTTTCCTTGCCCTCAATTGCGCAGGAGGTGGGCCAGGGCGGACCCTTGCTTCTCGAGAACGGCTGGGCCTTCTGGTATGACAAGTACATCGGACCCGGCCGCACGGTCGAGGAGTATGCCGCGGCCCTGCACAACCTCGGCGGCTTTGGCTCGGTCCAGGTATGTCCACCGTCTCTCATCATCATGATGACGAACCACCGCGATTGCACACTCGTGCCACGTCACGTGCTTGATGATCGATGACCGACTCCGTGACGCGGGGTTGTGCCTTTGATGTGTTAGGACTTCTGGAACTACTACAACAATCTGCCGTCGCCCATGCAGCTGAGGCCCGGCAACAGCATGCACCTCATGAAGCTCGGCGTGGTGCCGCTGTGGGAGGACGCCGCCAACGTGGGCGGTGGGTCGTTCTCCGTGCGCGTGCCCAAGCACCAGACGGCCAAGGCGTGGCTCTACGTCCTGCTGGCCGCCATCGGCGAGCAGTTCCACCCGGCCATGGGCGGCTCGGGCGACGACGTGTGCGGCGTGAGCGTCTCCGTGCGTCGCGGCGGGGACAACGTGCTCACCTTCTGGAATCGCGATGCGCGCGTCTTCGACCTCTCGTCCTTCTTCGACCGCATCACGCAGCTCGTGCCCAACGCCGGCCTCTCTCACCCGTCCTACAAACGTACATGCGCACCCGCTACTCTCTTGCAGTGTTGGTGTTGGTCAGAGCTTGCATGAGTGCGGTCGTCTCATCATCTCTTCCTTCTTCGTTCGTTTGACGTCTGCACAGCGCACTTTGCGGAGAGCGACCTGAAGGTGAACGTGAGCACGGCCCCGTTGGTGTCCAGCCCGCCCACCTCGGCCGCCAAGTTCTCGCACTAAGCTCTGACAGCGAGACCCCCTCTCTACACTCTATCCCTTTAGCGCACACCCTCGAGCGAGGCAGCACACACGCATGCCTCATGTGGCGTCACTTGTACATATCTTCCTCTTCATAAAGGTTTACCTCTTTTCTTACCTCTTTTGCGCCGCGTCGTCCACTGTGCACAGCAGGAGGAAATGTTTGACGGTTGCGGTTGGGGACTGCTGACGTCATCGATATCTGCCTTCTTTTTTATTTTTCGATATTTCTGGGCAATTCCGCCAAGGGAGAATGCTTATTTGGCCATTCCAACTTTCTGACAAACCTGGAGCCTGTGCGCGCATTCACTGATCTGGATCCGGCCCTGATAAGGCTCGCTCTTTCACCCACTCGCTTCATCAACTCCAGCGTCAACATCACACAACATGGCCAGCACCAAGAACAGTCAGAAGCAACAGGAGCAGCAGCCGGCGGCCTCGAGAAAGCCCGTCAAGCCGGTCGAGCTGCGGTGCAAGCTGTGCAACTCAGAGTTCCACAGGTCGGCCCAGTGCGAGGACCGCTGCCGGGGCACTCGCTGCGTCGAGCTCAAGCTCCACACCCACGCCTGGGCCGAGTGCCCGTTCAAGACCCGCCCGTTCTGTCAGCTGTGTGGCGACACCGACCACGGCGTGTTCAAGCACGACTGCATCCACCGGTGCTACGTGCACGACAGCTGGGTCCACCTCATCGGCCACTGCCCGACCTTCTGCGACGACTGCGGCCTGAGCGGCCACCGAGCCCGCTCGCAGGTGTGCACCATGCGCAACCGAAGACGCACCACCGCCAGGCGGACCTCGGCGCCCGCCGCGCCCGTCGTCGAGCCGGCCGCGCCCCAGAAGCAGCAGAAGGCTCCGGCGGCCGCTGGCTTGCCGGCGCCGAAGAAGGCGGAGCTGGAGAAGAAGCGGAAGGAGGAGGAAGAGGTGGCGAAGAAGAAGCGGGCGGAGGAGGAGAAAAAGAAGAGGGCCGAGGCGGAGGCCGCAGCTGAGGCTGCAATGAAGGCCAAGGAGGAGAAGCTGCGCCAGGCCCTGGTGGAGCTGAAGAAGGAGAAGATGCGGATCGTGCAGGAGCTAGCGCAGCTCCAGGCGAGCAAGCAGCAACCCAAGGTGCAGGCCAGCCCGGCTCAGCAGGCCCCCAAGCCTGTCCTGGCCGTGCCCGTCACCACCGGAGGTCGGGTGGGCCTCAGGCAGTCCCGCGGCTAAGCCCCTGCCTCCTGGGGTCTCTCCTTGTAACTGAATAGGTAATTATAAAAAACAAAATAGAAAACATTTCATTTTACATTTATTTTCTATTTATCGATAAATACATTTATTTTCTTTTTCGAGCGGATGGAGCAGAACTCATCGGGGGCGGCCACGTCAGCTGCGCACTCGCCCGCCTCCTTGTCTCCTGC